>JAULKM010168277.1:0-32272 GCA_032355605.1 Rubia tinctorum | reverse complement strand
CGCCACCACTGTTATCTTGATCCTCTTCGGATGATCCAACGCCTTCGCATTTCTCATCTGTTGATTTTTCCAGTTTAAATGATCAATGACAAAATACAGTATGAACAATAAAAATAACCTGAAGAACAAATCCAGCCATTGGATATGCTCTAGTAAAATTTTCTAGGTATATAGCCAACGAGATTCTATTTAGTTTAAATGATTAAATTACAAAAATAAAATGCATTTGTAAAGGAAGAGTACTACAGTACTACTACCACCTTTGATGGTCTCTTAAACTATATATAGTCCCCTAAATATTAGCCACTAATTACATGAAAACATTTAATTGGTAATTATCACAAATTAAGGGGATTTGAGGATACAAAAAGTAAGTTACTCCATTTTTATTTCAAAATTATCCAGAAATTTTCACGTGCAAAATGTATTCTTATACTTCTGGATGGAGATTTACTTTACTCTATATGAACTATAATTGGAGCACAGCTTATTTAAAGTACATAACATTAGGCATTCTTCCATTAACAAAAACATATTCATATTTGCATTCCAAATTGTACCAAGCTGATCAAAGTCTTCAAACCAGGTGAGCAAATGTCTAGCTTTTCTACAGATAAGGACCACGGTCTTAAATCACTAATTTTCAAACGTTATGGTTTAAGAAGATATTCAGTAATACGACACTTCACACAAAAAGATGGTAATCAAACGCACAATTGTTGCAAGTTTTATTAAGTAATTGTTGGGTCTACAAGTTCACCTCAGCCTACATTAATATGATATTGTTGACTGTACAAATTTAGTTTTGGACATATTACAACCCCATACTAATTTGGTGGGAATCTCACTTATATTCAAATCGATTTTTGTCTCCACTTCCAAAGAGAGATTTGACTTGGCACACAAAACTGTAACATGTCGCTAATTCATCGGTAAACTCTCTTAACGTATACAATGTTAAGAGAAGATTATAAGAAGGAGATTAATTAAGAGAAGATTATAAGATTAAGTTCGAATGTTGAGAAGAAGATTAAGAGAAGATAACAAGAAGCCTAACAAAGGTTACCTCTTCCCTAACATGCACTAATGAGAGAATTGAACCACTTAAAAGGAAGTGACCAATTTTTTACAATACTAGTACCAAGCCTTAAATGGCCTCAATCAAGCTTTCTTCTTAATAAAATCACGCACTTTTCCAAGAAAAAGATACAGTGAAAGCAAAAACAAAAGAAGATAAAAACCAGCAAAGAAATAAATGTGAGTAAAATCCTGACAATTGCTACATGGGGAAGCACTGATATGAAGAGCATCCCATGTACTTCCATATTTCCAAGGATCAAAATCTCAACCCCAAAGAAAAAAGAAAAAAAAGTTTCTTCATAAAAAAGCAAAAAATGTAGGTTCGGAAATGACAAAGTGCAATAATGTTGGCATATAGTCAAGGCATATGCACATTGAGAGAGTAAACCTCACCCCACTAAAGACCGCAAATGTCAGAAAAGCTAATAACCTAAAACGTGTGATTTCTTGTTGCTCCCTCTGTTCATCTATGAGTGGCACTTCACTATTGAACACAAAATTGTGTAGTGTGAATTGAATTGCAAGTTGAAAAATTAAAATGAAAGCTAAAAAAACTTTAAAGTATACCACAATTGAAAAAGTATCAAAATAAAATAAACATTCTAAAATGGTAAATTTGTCAATAAAAGATGAACTGGAGGAGTACTTTTTTCAAGCAACTTGTCTCACATTGTTTATTTTAGTTTTAGCTGGAAGGAACAAAAATCCTATTCGATACAACTCGTGATTAGGGTTTTCACAAGGCGACAATGTTGGTGTTCTTTTTTACCTAAGGACAATGTTTGCTTATACCATTGGTCAAACATGGAACAGCATTGAATGTCCAAAAATCTGGACACAACTCTTAAGGACACTACCACATCGGACAGTTGAACTAACAGTCTCATAAACACACTCAAACTTTGAAAAAGAACGCCTGTTGCAGGCCTTTCACCGAAATGTTAATTTATCTCTCTTCTTCAAATGAAATTTTCATTCCATGTAGGCTTCAAACTCGACAATTCGATTTTTCTCCCGTGCTCACCTTACTGCCCCGATATCTGAGCAGAACATCGGGGCAGGACAGGTGAGATGGGACGGGTTTGTTCAATTGCACACTACACCCCTACTTGACAATAACCATGGAGTATGAAAAGAGAAAAGTATTAAAAAAAATTATTACCATTGGTAAAGATCCGGACGGGGCCATTTCCAAGCATATTTAGCTGCGATTCAACTCTTCTCATGAACTCCATAGCTTCTTGCAATGGCCTAGTGAGCTCATCTCGATACTTCACCAACATGTCATAGTATGCTTCCTGAAATTTTTTTATAACCACTTGAAATTAGATAAATAAATAAACAAGAAAGCTGGAAATTATAAATAAATAAAAGAGACGAAATTATTCACCATGAACTGGTCTAGTTCTGGATCCTTGGGGACATCCCTACCCCCCATCGAAGCTCGCTGCCGCACCAAGAAATCCTGCCGGACTGCTGTTAGACGCGCCGCCACTTCCGGCGGAGCCCCCACCTGGAAATAATGAGAAGTTTACACCGTGTTTGAATGGTTTTTTTTTTTTTGCTGCAGTAAAAAAAATCTTTTAACGGTAACAATAAGTAAAGCAGTACCTTTTGGCAATCCATGTAAGCTTCCAAAAGGTCGGAATATTGAGGGTGAGAAACGATCTTAGCTTTAATGGCCTCAGAATCATTAGAATTATCCTTTTCGTTTCCATTTCCGTTCTCATCTTGTTGCTGCTGCTGCTGTTGATGATGGTGGTGGAGGTTCTGATCTTGGTTGTGGGCCCTGATTATGGACGGATACTGAAACTTGTTCTGCTGATGATGCTGATGATGATGATGATGAGAAGATCCCGCTTCGGTTTTCACCTCGGAGTGTTGATAACGCTCGCCGGCGACGGTCTGCAAGTGAAAACCGTTGATTGGAAGTTGGTTTTGCTGGCTGCTTGTTCTTGGATACGCGGCGGAGCTCGGTGGCGCTAGGACAGGACCGCCGCTGTACAGGAAACCGCCTCTTGCACTACTGTTCTCCCCGAGCTGGTTCCCAAATTCTTCCATTTTAATGAAAAAGTTGCAAGACTTCAAAGCTCAACCCTAATTCAAGAACTGAAGAGCGGAAAAAACCCTAGGTAGAGAGTGTTTGTTTTTGGTAGTCATCCATAGCTAAAAGCTTTGAGATTTGATGCCCTTAAGGTTGTTTTTGGAGAGCGACATTAGTGCTGAGGTTTGAACATCATATAAATGGAGGGTAGAGTTGAGAAGTGGGTGTTTTTGCCATCATTTGTTCGACATGGGAATATGGGTGTAGGTCTCGGCGGCGGTGGAAGACGGCGGCGATGGGTGGTGGGAGGAGCAGAGGGGGTGGCAATGAATGAGTGACAAGACGTTGTTGTTTGTTGAGGAATAAAGAAATGGGAATATGAATGGTAGTAAAGATTGTGAGAATTTTTTTGGGAGTCACTGTGTATATAAAAGCTTGGCGATAAGGAAACCAGTAATCTATCGATCTCATCTAGATTTGAATTGCAATCATTTATTATTCTGTTCAATATACATATTTGACCAATAATATTTTGGTTACATATAATAACAATAAATAAAAAGTTGATATTTAGAAACTACTTGTTACGATGACCTGAACAATATCATATACGATATATTATTGTTCATAAATCTATTCAAATAAACATCAAATTTTGATAGAAAATAGTGTCAAAAAAGTAGAAGTGCTAATAGAGCTTAAAATTTTCCACTTTGTTTATGTTTCTTGCATTTACTTTACGGACCTTTTTCAATATTCTTGCATTTTTATTTTACTCTCTACTTCTTATATTTATATATATAAGTAAAACAAATTACAATGTTTCTATTATATATTTTTTAATATTTATTCAACTTCAACCACTCAATATAATTATTATTTTTTAAATCAGTTTCAATCAAGGACTACCAAAGATTAGAGAGAATACATTTTTTTGTGGTGGGTGAGGTAACTGTTTCGCAATGTAAAAATAATTATAATATGACCATGAAAGTTATTGAAACGAGATTTTTCATGATTGGTCTAACCGTTAGTCAGTTTAACATCATACTTTTTCTTTGATTATTATTGTAAAATATTAATTTATTATATTATAGTTAATTAAATATATGTGTGTGATTTGTAGGACTTATAAGTTGCTTCAGTTATAAGTTAAACAATTTTTACTGTTTGGTAAAGTGTTAAAAGCGTGAACTATTTTTTGGGAGAAAAGTGAAAATCAATCTCCCTCCACTTTTAATATAACCCAATTTTGCTTATAAGAACAAGTCCAACAAGTTCTCTAAAATAGGGGATTTGGTTAATTTTAAAGATTTTAGGTACTATTTGAGCTCTAACAAGTTCTCCATATCATTCTCCAAAATAGAGATTTTGATGAAAGATAATGTTTGAAGAATGATATAATTAATGTAATCATTAACTTTAACACTTGAACTTTAAACCTTATTTTGTATTTAGGTCAAAACCATTGCAACATTTAATTCTTGTTCAATCAACATATAAAATTGAACCTTTGAACTATCCAATTTTTCTTCATTTTTATTTTTGTTATTTGAGTGATCGCTTTTTAAATTCTTATGGTATTTTAAACTTGGATAGCGTGTTAGATCAATTATAACAAAACTCGTTATTATAACTTTTAAGGTTAGCCTATAATTATTTATGATTCAAAATACATTTTAAAGGGTTTTAAAAAAAATTGAGAATCTCGTTACAATAAATAGAAATATACATCGAATTATCCTAGTATTCATCATAAAATGACCCGTCCAATAGTTAAGCGGTATAAAACAAGAAAGTGTTAAACTCATGATACTCAAATAATAGTTAATATCAAACACGATATGAATATGATATTAAAAAATTATGTATTGCATTCGCTATTCATTCGATAAGAAATAATGAAATATCAAAATAGATGTGGTTGAAATTCGACTTCTTCAATGTTTTTGGTCAAAAGACTACCTTATATTTTTCTAAATAGTAGCAAAAAATTGAATTAAATTAGTAACAAGAACTTTGAATTACCTAAATAGCCATTGTTTCAAAAATTATTTAAAATATATAAATGACTATAAGATATTTAATTATTATTTATAAATGAATTCATAAAACTAGTAATTTCAGTTTTCACACTGTAAAACTCTATCAATTCTTTTGGTGAGACTTGGGGAACCTAATAAAACTCCCCCATTCATATGGGTTTAAATTAAAAAAAAAAGTAATCTGGTGGTTTCGAAGTGGTGATGTCATCTTTAACTAGGATTTTTTCTAGATTGTTATGTAAATAATACTGTTTTCGCTTTTCCTTTTCCTCTCTAGTTGTGGCTAAGCTTGGAAACATGTGTTTGGCTGCCGTACAAACTTATGACACTGCTACAGAAAGTATAGAAGCTCTAAATGCTGCTGAGCTGAAATTTCATGATATAATCAATTCTCCCTCTGTGGATGCTGCCTGCAGGAAGATTGATAGTTTAGCTGAGAGGAATGAACTTGATTCAGCACTGGTTCTGATGATTACAAAAGCTTGGTCAGCTGCAAAAGAATCGGACATGACAAAAGACGAGGTTAGATCACTCTTCATATTCTTGATGTCCACCCTTTACTGCACCAATTTAAAGTGTATAACTTTATTCAGAGTGAAAGCTTGGAAATGATGAGTCCCTCTTCGATTCTCGATGTTTAGCACTTTTAATTTTCTGCATGCATGGTGTTCTGGGAAGGGTTTTGCTCTAAACCCCCAATCTAGTCAGCATTCCCTTGTATTTTCACAATTCAGACCTGTAACCTTAGCATTCCCTTATATTTACACGATCAACTAGTATCGCTGCACCAAGTCTGCTCATTACTGTACAAACTTGATTCAAGAAACAAATGCTGTATGAAAATGAATAAGTGAGGTGGTAAATTATAGATTACAGAGTCGTTAAGAGATCCATGTTCTTTCTTTTGAGTGACCTCTCTTCCATTGGGATGGATCCTTTAATTTTGTAAGTGCTACAATAGGTGTTTTTATTTTCTCTTATTCATCATATCAGAAAGGTGCCAAATCTATATATGTAACTGAAGGCTTGCGGTTTTGAAACATTTTAATGGTTTAATAGCAATCATAAGACTTGATAACTCATAATGGGAACAATATTATGTGTTTTGCCCATATGACATATTTGATCAGGAATATACATTTTATCTTGATATTGATCTTTTAGCACGATATTGTACCTGTGCCAAATCTGCTAGGGATGATCTGAACGTGTCAATTGTTTAGGTGAAAGACGTACTATATCACTTATATACAACTGCAAGGGGAAATCTCCAAAGAAATATGCCAAAAGAAATCAGGATACTAAAATATCTCCTTACCATTGAAGATCCAGAGGAGCGCCTGAGCGCCTTGCAAGACGCATTTACTCCCGGAGAAGAAATTGAAGGAAAAGATGTCGATTGCCTTTACACGTATGCCTTCATAGCTTAATCCTGTAGATTTCATACATGCACTGCACGCCTGCAAGTACATTCTGAGTAAATTCATTAGCTCGACCAAGAAATGCCCCTTCTAGATTCCAGCCATCAGGTTCCAAATGTTCTCTTTCATTTATTGTCGCCATTTTAACAATTCTTCTGACGATTATGCAGGACGCCAGAGCAGCTGCATACCTGGATAGGGACAGTTGTGAATGCATACCATTTCAGCAGAGAAGGGACTTTGATAAGGGAAGCTAGAGATCTGATGCATCCAAAACTAATCCAGAAACTAGAAGTGCTCAAGAAATTGATTCAGGATAATTTCTTATGAGCAAGCCATGTCGAGCTTTTTTCATGCTTAATTAAACAGGGTTGGCAGCTAAGAATGATTGTGTTTACAAAGGTTGTAATTTTATCTTTTTGATAGAAAAATTGAAGGATTCTCATATAGTGATTTTGTTCCTCAAGTTAAAAATTGTTGCCCTTAGGTTCTACAAAGAGGGTAAACCAACACTGGAGCCAATCAGGTTCCATCTAATGCCTTAGCTACTGGGGAGAAAATCCAAAACTTCACTCATTGCATAGTACTTTTATCCCATAATCTCTCAGTTATGATGATATCTTTTCACTGCAAGCTATTAACTCAGTGAACACAACTGATCTCCCTAGTCTCAGGACATTAGATGCAGGATCTGGAACTCAGAAAAAGCAAAAAAAAGTACTAATAAGTACTATATTCTTTGTTATATCTATTAGTACTAATAAAAAGTACTAATAGATATAACAAAGAATAGACAGCATGATTCAGTAAATTTTCTGATATGGGACATAAGAGGCTATAAAATTGATCACAAAAATGAATAAAGTGGAATTACTTGGTATCATTGAACCTGTGCATAACAATGAACAAATTTGACAATCTGAAGAGAAATCTAGGATTCACAAATGGAGTGGCATGTGGGAACAATAAAATATGGATTATGTGGAGTAATAGATTAACATTAAATAATATAGTTCATAACACTCATTTTCTCTCAAGTAATCCCTCTGTCCCATCTCTATTTGCACTTTTACTTTTTTTGACATTATTCTCTATCAAAGTTTGACAGCATATTTGAATAGATATATGAATACTAATATTATCGTATACGATATTGTACAATTCGTCGTAACAAGTAGTTTCTAAATATCAACTTTTTATTTGCCGTTATTGTACGTTATTGTAAACTTATTAACGGTTAAACATGTTTCTTGAACAGCGTGATAATGATTACAGTGTAAATAGATCTGAGTCGGAGGTAGTAATATAATTGATAATTTTTTCTAATAAATAATGAATTGGTGTCTTTGTATATGCATAGCAAACTAAGAAAACAGCTTTGGGAGGATTTAAAGGACTATATAACACAACACCAACCGTTTTCATTGGGGATTTTAACACTAGTAGGAGTCTAGCAGAATATAAAGGAAGGAAAATACCACCATATGGTCGCATTACAGACTTTTAAGGATTTTAAAATTAGTTAGAACTTAAGGACATCCAAACTGTGGGATCGGTTTTGAAATGGACAAATAATAGACTTAGGGATCCTTTATTTAAAAAAATTAGATAGAGGACTGGCAAATGAGGAATGGTTAAAATTGTAGCCTAATATTTCAATCGAGATTCTCAACAGTGCATCTGATATGCCTCCCTTCGTCTAACAATTCAAAATGACAAAACAGGCACTAGGCCTTTCAGATTTCAAAAAATGTGGACAAATAGACCAGTGTGAAAATCACTAACTTTGCACTAATTAAGAAAGTGGTAAGAAACTTGATATAGAAAATATGATGAAGAAAATGGAAAAGAAAATAAGGATGGGGTAAAGTGCGTAAATTAAAATGAGAGGTGTGTTTTCTTCACCCGCTTAGGAGGTATTTATAGAAGAATTTAGGGGGTAATTACATAGTGTTCATCTAGGGTAAATGAATAGTGAAATAATTAATTATCACAAATCTAGCTTATTGCTAATGAGCATTTCATTATTCATAACACCCCCCTGGAATGCTCATTACAATAATTGCGTGTTCATTCTGTCTCATTAAAAACCTTGGAAAAATCCAGTGGGATAAAAATCACAATAAGGGAAAAAGAGTACAGTCACGTATAGCTCCCTCAATGTTGACATTGGTGATTTCTTCATAAATTTCGTGGTTTTCGCATCCCGATTTCATGAACATGTTTCAAGAATATTGAAGTGGGAAGAGCCTTTGTGAGGAGATTCGCTGAATTCTCACAGGAATGAACATACTGAATGTTAATGACATTACTCTCTTCTAGCTCTTAAGTAAATGAAAACAATTTCATAGCGATATGCTTTGTTCTGTCGCTTTTATTATATCTTTCCTTCATTTGATTAACACATGCAGCATTATCTTCATAAAGTGTCATGGAATCATCATTTGATAGGAGACTACTCGTGGTTCTGATATGTCGAGTCATGGATTTCAACCACACATACTCTCGGTTTGCTTCATGCAATGCGATAATCTCAGCATGGTTTGATGATGTGATGGCAAGTGTTTGCTTCTGGGAAAGCCAAGAAATCGCAGTCCCTCCGCAGGTGAACATATAACCAGTTTGATATCTTCCTTTCTGTGGATTTGACAGGCAACCTGCATCAGCATAGCCAATCAAATCCGTTTTTGTATTGTTGGGATAAAATAATCCCAGATCAATTATTCCTTGAAGGTAACGAAATACATACTTGATTCCGTACCAGTGTCTTTTAGTAGGAGATGAAGTGAATCTCGCTAATAAGTTAACATCAAACGCTATATCAGAGCTCCAATTGCATCAAAAATTACTATATCAAGTCAAGTACAATTAGTAGAGCTCCAACTGCACTGAAATATGGTTGCTTCTTGGTCTTCCATGAAAGCGGAGAATCACCAATCGTCACAAAGTACCCAGAAATGGAGCGTCGCGTAATGGGACAAGCAGCCCAATCAGAATCACAATAAACAGTCAACTGTAATGAACTACGTGAAGAGAGAAATAAACCTTGACCAGGATAACTCTTCAAATGATGAAGAACTCAAATCGCAGCTTGCCAGTGAAGAACACAAGGAGACTTCATAAACTGATCAAGCGTATGAACAGAATAACTTAGCTCAGGACGAGTAATAGTCAGATAAATGAGGCAACCCACCAGGCACCGATACTGCTCAGGATCATCATAAAGAGGACTTTCAACTTTCCCAAGATCATGTTGTTGCTCCATAGAAAAATCAGTCGGTTAAGAAGCCGACGAACCTATGCTAGTTAAAATATTCAGGGTATATTTCCTTTGTGAAAGAAACATCTCATCCGATCTTCTAGAAATCTCTATACCCAAGAAATAGTTAAGTGTACCACGATCCTTCATATGAAAACAAGAACTCAGGTATTTCTTGAATTAAGATATGAGAGACGAAGAACTACCAGCAATGACCAAATCATCCACATAAACAAGTACTTGCAAAGAAACCGAGCCACGAGTAATAGCAAAGAGAGAGTAATCTACCTTACTCTGAACAAAACCAAATGCACGTAAACCTTGAGCCAATTTGGTAAACCAAGTACGAGGAGCCTTCCAAAGACCATAAAGAGACTTCTGAAGGCAAAAACCTGGCAAGGAGGCGCAGGGTAGCCCGGTGAAGGTCGCATAAACACCTCTTCATGCAAATCACCATGTAGAAAAGCATTATGCACATTCATATGGTGGAGTTCCCAACCACGAATGACTGCGACTGATAAAAACAAACGTATTGAACTTATCTTCGCAACAGGGGAAAATATCTCAGTGTAGTCAATTCCTTCCTTTTGGCGATTTCCAAGAACCACCAAACGAGCTTTGTGACGTTCAATGGTACCATCTGACTTTAACTTGGAACGATACACCCACTTTCATCCAATAACAGTATTATCCAGTGGTAATGAAGATAAAGTCCAGGTCTGATTGCAGTCAAGGGCCTTAATCTCATCAACCATTGCATCACACCAATGAGCATACTTCAAAGCCTCAGAGTAAGTAGTGGAATCTGCACTAGAATTTACTGCACCCTAAAATCTAGAATGCATACTAGAAAATTTATCGCAATTTACAAAATCAGTTAAATGATAGAGAACACGTGAGGAATGTGACGTTGCAGGTGTGGTCGTAGCAGTGGGGGTTATTAATATCACCAACATAGGAGACATAATCTGACAAATAAGTAGGAGGTCGACGATCGCGAACACTCTGTCGTATAGCGGTTAGCTCGGTCACAGGTGGTGACATCGGGGAGTTAACCGATGGAGCAGGTGACAAAGGAAAGATAGGCAGAGGAGGCTTCGATGAAAGGCTGGTCAGGGCAGCTTCAGTCAGCGCGTACAACGCGTGGTCTACTGGGCAGGCGGCGCGTGGAACGCGTGAAAAATCGGCGTCGGAGTACTGGTCGGAAAGGTGATCAGAGGAATCACGGTGGCTGGTGGCGATGAGAGAACCGACAATGGTAAAGGGGCTGGTGGCGATGATAGATCCAGAGGCTGTGAGGTGGTCGGCGTCGGTGAGGTTTCCGGGAGAACAACACATGGAAACTGGTTTTCATAACCCTACTGTTAAAGAAAGTACGGTATTCCAAATCATAAAGCCGATAACCTTTCTTTCCTCGGGATACCCAAGGAACAGACATCGACGACTTCTTGGAGCAAACTTATCACGGAATCTGGGAATGTAGGAAGTAAAACACAAACATCCAAAAATGCGCAAAACCTTTTATTTGGTAGATGTCCATAGAGTAACTTAAATGGTGTGCGACCATCGAGTTGCTTCGTCGGTGTCCGGTTGATCAGACATACAGCTATAACCCCATAACTCAATTGGCATATTAGCTTGAAAGCGCAAAGCACGAGCCACGGTTAACAAATAACGATGCTTGTGCTTAACACGACCATTATGTTGTGGTGTATCAACCATAGATGTCTAAAAAATAATCCCAGATTCAACAAAGCAGGATCTCAAAGGTGGAAATTCTGTCCCATTATCAGCCCAGACACGCCTAACAGTGCGTCAAACTGATTCTTGACCAAAGCACAAAATTCAATAAATCTACAGGCAACTTGTGATTTAGCAACTAATAAATAAACCCAAACAGATTGGGAATAATCATCAAATATAGTCAAAAATAAAATGCACCACTAGAAGATGGTGTTTTATAAGGACCCAAAACATCACAATGTATTAATTCGAATAAACAATTATCATTTGAAGAACTCAAAGGAAAACTATTTCTAGTATGATTTTCTCTATGACATACAGAGTAAGAAACAAAAACATTATTTGTGCAAAAATCAAAAGTAGAAAGAGAAGACAACACCGTAGAGGAAGGATGCCCAAGACACTGATGCCATAAATCACAAGACAAAACCAAAGAAACTGTCGGATTAGACTACAAGATATGAGGATGATCATTCTTATCCAGCAGACGAAGCCAATAAACCCCCTTCTGTTCACCCAGTCCAATCACATTCCTCGTACTGATTTTCTGTAAAATGCAATAATTTTCAGAAAAACAAGGCTAGACTTTTTAAGGTAGATAACAATCTAGAGCATGATAATAAATGGCATCACTGAGAAGGTATGTAGAGCACATGAGTAAGAGTACCATCTCCAAAACGAATAGAGCCATATTGTGTCGCAGATGACACAGATCCAGCAGGCAATATAACATTCACAGAATTAACAACAATAGTATTATCAATCAGAGAACCTTTGTCACCAGTCATGTGATATGAATTTCCCTAATCAAGAATCCATGGTAAAGTAAACTCACCTGACCCATGGTCAAACACTGTATAAAAATGATTAAATAAATGTAGGGTCGTACTCCATTGGTCATTATAGAGAGCAGGACCGAAGTCAGCACGGGAAGGAGGAAGCTGGGCGGCGGCCGCAATATATCCAGGTGAGGACATGGCAGTGCCGGCAAAAGGCGACGAAGCCAGGAGGACGCCAGTATTTTCTTGAATTTTTGTTTCAACTCCTTGAACCAATATGGTATGCTTGTGAGCTTGAAATAGGTATCTTTGTCATGACCCTTGTGATGACAATGCATACATATGAGATTCTTGCGATCAGCTGAAGTGAGAGCAATTGTCGAAGGCGTCGTGCAGCTTATGCTATATAGTCAGTTAAAGACTCGCGAGACCAAATGACGGCTTTGTGATTTTTCTCCTGAGCAACAAAAACATATACGCACATGAAAGGTGGAAAAGTATTGGTGGTCATGATGTTAGATCGTAAGGTGTGATAGTCTTCATCAAGACCGAGGAGAAATTGTTAGATCGTGTTTTTCTCCCGTTCTTTGAAGGCATTAGCAGCATGGTTGCATGTGCACAATTGTTTGCAAGCCTCACAGGTGTAAGCTAAAGGAGGTCGGGGTGAGTTTTAATAAATGAGCAGCTTCTTCAGTTTGCCAAAATAAATGGCAACAGTCTGACCATTCTACCGATAGTTCTGTATATCTTCATACATCTGTAGAATTTTAGGACCATTCCCAAGAGTAAATCATGCCTTAAGATCATCCCACAATTCCTTAACTGTGGCATAGTAACTGGTAGATGAACGCAATGGTGGATCTAGAGTCTGCAAGATCCAACATACAAGGGTGGCATTAACTCCCGGCCAATCAACTGCAAAAAAAAATTCTTGGCAAGCATAGCGCAAGAAATTGAAGCAGACCATTCAAGGTAATTATCTTCACCTTTCAGTATGAAGGGACAGACTGACAAACCGGGGCCGTCATTATTACTAAGATAGTAAGGATCATTCAGAGATTGACCATCAGAGACAGATCACCCAGAGCCATATTGTAATTTTACATATTTTAGTAAATTTGCAATCACGTCGGTGACATTGAGATTCTATAGCTTATTAGCCTCAGCTTTAGTGCGATGCAGGCTTGTTCAGCAGCATCAGAACTCGAACCAGGTGCAGACATAGTTTCGGATCAGCGGCAGAAGTGGATCGGCGTCACGGGTAAGGCAGCAGCGCATGAGCTTCGCAATGGTGGCGCGTGAAAATCCAAGTTGGCGCGTGGCTGGCACGTGCAGGTGGCACAGGAACAACGTTCGTTGGATTATGACAACCTGAATTCTGGTAGCGACGATCGGCAGACGGCAAACGACAGACAGCAGATGGTGGACTAGCAGCAGCTGCTGAGAGACAGCGACGCGTATGAGAACGCACGGCTGAGATCGGCAATTGCTAGAGCTCGAGAATGCGGCAGAATTTATTCTTAGGTTTTCAGGATTTTAGACTCTGATACGATGTAGAAAATAAGGGTAATAATTTGTGTTTGTATTCATGCTCTGGGGTACATTATATAGAGGTACAAAGACCTATACAGAAAAGGAAAAGTAATCTAAATCTAATTAAAATTACAAGTAATATTCACATAAGATTTTCTCAAAGATTATGATAAAAATGATTAAACCTTCAATGGATAAATCATATATTCGGAGCAAAGCGCTTTCATGAAAATGAGAGAGATCGCCGATATTATACTATTCATGCAAGAAATCTTCAATTTTCTGAATAAAAAACATAACCTTGACATGCAAAAATCTTTTGACAGAGTATCATGGAGTTTTCTTAATTCATTAATGCTAAATGAGACTCCAATGGTTTTTCCAAACCCTATAGAGTAATAAAACAAGAGGACCCCCTCTCCCCTTTCCTATATAGCATTTTAACCGAATCCTTCTCAAGAACAATTGAAAAATTCCATGCTTCAGGATTTATATAACCGTACATGGCTCCCACAGAAAAAAAAACTCCCTAACACATATCATGTTTGCAAATGACACAACTCTATTTACCTCAGTTAACCCTCAAAACGTTCAATTTTAAAAATATTTTTTACAGGTATATGAAACTGCATCAAAACAGAAGATCAACATTCAAAAAGTGAATTTTACATAGCCTGTAAAGCCACATCAACCAAAATCACACAGATAAAAAGAATTTTAGGAATGAAACATGGAAAGACACCCTAACATACCTAGGAGTTACTATCTTATCAGGTAAAGTCATGAACCAATATTGTAGGTCATTTCTAGATAAAATAGAAACTATGCTAACAAACTGGAAAAATATATGGTTGTCTCCTGCTGAAAGAACAATAATAAACTACAACCTATACTCATTATGCACACATATTTTTACTGTGGTTAAACCAACCAAACATATCATAGAAAAAATTGAAGCCCTTGCAGCAAACTTGTTTTAAATCAACCAAAAACTCTGACTATTACCAACAGTCCTACCTAAGTCACCTTCCTCTAAATCAAATCCTTCATGAGGGATGCCTCCGACCAAGGCACCATCACCATCACGACTTAGAGCTTCATCGTTGCGACCCCCAGAGTTAAAATGAATATCACTCTGGGTAGTTTCACTAATATAAAAATCCTAACCAGGGGCTGTGGCTAAAGAAGTCAAATCAGCATAGACAATAACCATATTCATAAAATGGTTAGAATATGTAGGAGAAAAAAGTTGGTCTCAAGCCTAAAAATAAATTACCCTCTAGATGGATGAAAACTAGAAAATTTTATTTTTTATGCATTTAGGGTACAATTAAACCTAATATCCACTAGAACAGTTACACTAAGATATGTTTAATTCAGGTGGACACAAGATTTTATAACATACTCGCAGAATACAAAGCATAAAGTGATTTTTTAAAAATAAATCTAACTACCTTCTCGATGCAATAAAAGTAGCAAGGGTCAATTGAAAATTTGAACCATTTTATTTTAAGACAGAAAAATGCACTAGTAATGATTACAGGATAACGTGTATATATATAATACACGAATCCTACTACATTCATGCCATTAATAACTAAACCCCAATATTATCGGATATATTAAAATGTCACTTAGCCTATTGAAATACAACCACAATAAAACTAACAATGTCCAGTTAATTATTCACCAAAATATATAGTATCAAACCTAAAAAAAAGTTTGAGAACACATACTATACCCATAAAGCTCTAACTTCACTCAACCCGCACTACATGACCGATAAACATAGTTGGAGGTGTTCCCCTTAGCACACAATCACCTAAGACACCACACCATGCCCATAGATCCCACAATCCTTTCACGCTCCATTCCCATAACCTCATGATTATGAGGGTTCATGGTATCTATGACCAGAGCAATAAGCAAGAAACACAAGGAGCCCCTTCGTCAATAGGCACAGATAAGTTAGTTTGCCGGCGAGTTCACGGATATAGCGGCATCACAACTACCTGAATACGCCGCTAATATAATGGAGGACACTACTAGTTAAAGGGGCCACGATACTCCAACCCGAACGTGTCATACACAAAGGGGGTCACATTCCAAGAATGATGACACAATAATCGAATCATGATCCCACATTCCAGAAGATCTATAAATAAGGGAGAGAAACAACAATATGAAGTAAGGGAAAACAACTCAATAATAATATACACGAGAATGTTACAGTAACTTAGGCATCAGAGTTTTTTCTCCGGGATCAACTAGAGGATTTTTGCAACTATTTGGAGAGTGTGGGATTGGCGCATCCAATTTTGGGTGTTATCATTATTCGAAAGTGATTAACAACATCACCTATAAATACTACAATGTGTCACTATTCTATTCATTGGCATCCGAATGTTTTCTCCCACCCGACCCCCACACAGTTTATTTTGCAAGTTCAGCGCGTTAGAGCAAAGTTCAACCATCCATCGTGGTTTGACACAGATCTGTACGTATTGTGTTAAATTTTCCCATAATAGTTGGTGGATTATTTAGAATAAGCATTAGGTTGTATAAATTTTTATAATAAAATCTTGCGTGAAATCTTCTTATGATGAGATTGAGTTAAAATAGAATGTTCATAAAAGTTTGTAGAGAGATTATATTTGAAATAGATTATAAAAAGTTAGGGGGTGTAAGAAGAGATTTGGGTGAAAATACTTTGTTTTGGATTCTGGGCACAAATAATTGGAGCATTAATGAAATTGGATCATAAAAATTTCACGAGTCAAGAATCCGGGTATCATCTCGAGGGTCATTTTTCCTTCTATTCAAGTGCAATGCACGCATTTTAGCTAGAATTGTGATGTTTTAATAGTACATTATGTTTCAACTTGTATGTTTTTCATGTGTTTTAAAGATAAAGTTTTGTTTTTTAATGTTAAATCTAGTGCTGCATATATGTAAAACTTTGACACTGTTTTGTGACATTTTATTATTTTAGTTTTCAACCTTTAATTTGTACTTTTATTTTAATTTATGTGTTAAAATTGTAATCCGTGGGGTTTTACATTAATATCGATGTTTATTTTTTTCAATGTTTTATTCTTATTTAATGTATGCCTTGATACTGATTTGAATTTTTAAATTTAATGTTGATGTTTTATTTCACCAATTAATAACAATAGAATTTTGGTGTGTCCTTTTCATGTTTTATAGTAATTTAATTTAATTTAATTTTTATGTATATTTAACTATTTCGTTGATGCGTACTTAGTGTATTTATTTAATATTTAATTTTTCAACTTTGATGTATATTTTAATATTTTTATTTGATATATCACTATTTTTATTTTTTGTTTAATTTAGTATTTTCTTTGATATTTAACTATTTAAATTTATGTGTATTTATATTTATTTTTTAAACTATTTAATTTGGTGTTTTAAATTATTTTATTTGATGTTTAAATATTTTATTTTGATGTATATTTTAATATTTTATTTTCTGTTTGAATAATTTAATTATATATATATTAACATATTTATTTTATGTCCACATATTTTAATCTAGTTTATTTTTAATGTTTTTATTTGATTTTAAATTATTTTAATTGTATATTTATTTTCGATGTTTTTATACTAATGTTATCTATTTTAATTTAGTGTAATTTAGTATTTTTATTTGATATTTCACTAATTAAATTTAATATGAATTTAGATATTTTGATTTGTTTTTTAAAATTTAGTGTATTAATTTTGTATTTTGATTTGATATTTAACTAATTAAATTTTATGTTTATTTCAATATTTTTATTTAACGATTAACTATTTACATTGATGTGAATTTTAAAATTTTATTTAATGCTAGCTATTTACTTTACCTTTATATTTTATGATATTTATTTTATGTCATTAATTTAAAATTAGTGTACTTTTATTTCATGATAGTTTATTTTATTTTAATTATTATGTTTTTATACCAGGTATCTCTATTTTATTTTAGTATTTGATGTTTAACCATGTTAATTCACAAAGTTTTGTATTAGACATTCTAAATTTTAGTCCAGGGTTCATTATGCAATTACTTTAGATTTCAATAGGAGCGGGTTTTTTTTAAAAAAGTAAACTGAATAATTAGAGGACTAATATTGTAAATATAAAAACTTTTGGTCCATGTATAAATATCACAATTTCAGATATTTATTTTATGGTAAAATCTTGGGAAAGACCAAATTTTCATAGGCTTATGGAAAGATGAGGTTTAATTAGAATAATAAAAAATTAAATGTTTTAGTTGCAATATTAAAATTTTATTATGAAAAGTGAAATATCTATAAATGTTAGGATCTGATTAATGCAACTCAAAAGTTTTATTTTCATTTCTTCTAATTTGCAGTTCAAACCTGATTTCAGCCAGATGTCCGCCTGATCTTCCGTCCACCTCCTCCGCTCTCTCACCATGTGGAATTCCACAACAACGATTCACCCCCTTGGAGAATTTTAGCTCACAATTTCCAAGGTGCGTTATGGCTCTAGTGGAAGTATACTGTCGAGCTCCGCTGCTGCTCTGACGGTTGTGCGCAGCTTCTCCTGGAGGTCGACAGTGGAAGAGGAGCGGAGATTTGGCTGGAGCGTGCCAAAGATCTAGCTGAGAGCACAATGAGATGGCGAAGATCCGGTTGGAGCACCGCGGTGGAGGAGTCGTAATGATTTACAAGTCGCGGAGTCACGAAGAGGATCAAATAGGGTGGTGGAGTAACGACCATCTGGAAGTGGAGCGCGGTGTCGGCGGAGGAAGTAGAGCGATGAAAGAGGAAGAAGACGCGAGTGAGATGCACATGACTACAGGAAGAAGAAGTGTCTGGCTTCACGCGCGTACTTATGTTCAGATTTTCAGCTTGTGGGTGGGTTAGTTTTTTTTACTTTGTTAATTGGCAATTTTCCCTTTTGTTGATATTTTATTATTTTTAGTTGTGTTTTATTAATTTTAGTTAATGTTTATGATTTTCACCTTGACTTTTGTAAATTGTTATTAAATTTGACAAATTAAGCTTTATTGATATTTTGTGGTTTTCATTTGATGTTTTGTTAATTTTAGTTGATATCTATGATTTTATATTGATTTTTTGAAATTCACATTTGATTGACGATTTAATATTTTTTGATGTTATATAATTTTTAGCAGAGTTTTTGTTAGTTTTTAGTTAATGTTATATGATTTTTCGAGTGAGTTTTTGGTGATATGAATTTATTTTGTAGTTTTTTAGATGATATAGGTTGATGTCTGTAGTGTTTTTTTTATGTTGATATCTTTCATTTTCTGGGTGAGGTTTAGGTGATAGGTTGACATTTTTTAGTTTTTCTCTCTGTTGATGTTTTTTATTTTTAGGGTGAGGTTTAGGTGGTAGGTTGATGTTTGTAGTTTTTTTATCTGTTGATATTTTTAATTTTCTAGGTGGGGTTTAGGTTATAATAGTTGATGTTTTTAGTTTTTTTTCTCTCTTGTTGATGTTTTACATTTTTTGGGTGAGGTTTAAGTGATACGAGTTGATGTTTGTAGCTTTTTGTGTGACATAGGTTAATATTTGTAGTTTTTTTTTTTAAAAAAAATTGATATCTCATGATTTTTAGAGTGGAGAATTTATACTCTTGATGTACCATAACTTTTTGGTTGATGTTATTTGTTTTTTCCTCTCATGTTGATATTTTTCATTTTTCGGGTGAGTTTTAGTTGATATGAGTCGATATTTTGTAGTTTTATTGGGGTTATAAGGTTTGATATTTTTTAGTTTTTTTTCCTCTCATGTTGATGTTTATCATTTTGTAGGTGAGTTTTAGGTGATACGAGTTTATGTTTTAAGCTTTTTTTTGTGATATAAGTTGATGTTTTGTAGTGTTTTTTTTCTTATGTTGACATTTTTTTTTATTTTCCGGGTGAGGTTTAGGTGATAGGAGTTGATGTTTTTACCTTGGGTAATATAGGTTGATGTTTGTAAAATTTTTTTAAAAAATTGATAAGTTAAGTTTTGTTGTTTTTTTTATGATTTCTAGTTTATGATGATTATGACTTTCAGTTGATATTTTGTTAGTTGTAGTCGATGATTTTAAAAATTTTTGTAGATTTTATTCGATTTTAAAAAATTTTTGCCTACAAATTTTTTGGTCGATGTTTTATGATTTTCCATTGATGTTTTGCTAGTTGTAACTGATGTTTATGATTTTCAGTTCGAGGATCACATTGATTTTTTTGCATTTTAAATATATTGTTTTGATTTTTTTGTAGATTGCAAGTGACGGAAAAATGATAGGAAAAATTGGAGAAATGTCCCTAGAAAAAATATATTAGGTTGTTCCTTGAAAAAATATTAGAGATAGGTCCCAGTAAAATTATTTTAAAAATATTAGAGATAGGTCCCAGTAAAATTATTTTTAAAATATTAGAAATAGATCGCAGTAAAATTATTAGAAGTATGTCTCTGAAGTTAGAATATGTTAGAATTGCAAGAGCCCATGCTTAAAGTTTAGACTGCCTAATAGGAGCCCATCTCATATTAATTTGATGTGAGTTTTAGTAATTTAATTTGATTTTTGACTATTTTAATTTCATATCTTAATGGGTTTTTTCTTAGGATTTTTAACGTTTTTTTATTTGATGAGTTACTACTCCCTCCGTTTAATTGTATTTTTCCCACTTTTACTTTCTTTTTGTTGTTTTTAAAAAATTTTATTTACAGATTTTTTGACAAGATTTATTTCAATTTAATACACTTATTTCATTCACCATAAATCCAAATATGTAAAACTATTATGCCATATATAGAGAAACATAGGAAGTAAATTTGATGTGAGTTTTTTAGGTACCAAGTCCAAGTCCAAGCACAACCGATCCATTGAAAAACCAAATGTCAGGCCCACCGAGAAACTCGAATGTCGGATTCCAGACCCGGTTACCTGCTTGAAGGCAACAACAAATTCAAAGGCAAAACACGGTCGCAATTCACCATCTCCGCAAATGAATCACCATCCAGGCCTTGGATGTGAAAGTGGTTCGCTTTCTCCATCACGCCAATGCCCGGTGGAATCTATATTCATGAGGAGCTTCACCGAATTCAAACCCGACCCGGACTCCTTCATTACAGAAAACCTGGGTCAAGGCACCATGGTCCATGGTTATGGGGAATTCAAACCCGACCGTGGGTCAAGGAACCATATGTTGAACCGTGTGTCTTTCTTCCAGTTTCTTATATTCCTTGAATTTAAAATGTTTAAACTATTGGTATCTATCTGATTTCTGGTTCATAAACGTGAATTATGGGATATCTAATCTGATTTTACATATGGTTCAAACAGGGATAATTTACTCTCTTTTTTTTTAAGGAAACCCAAAAAAATGGGGAAGATTTTATAAAGTTCTCCAATCCTATGTAACTTTCGTTACATCAAAATCATGGTCCATAATTGGGCCATTTGTACATGAAGTTTCTATTTTGGCAAAATGGTTGCCTAATGCAAAGTTAAAATTGGTTGCCTACTGCAAGCCCCGGTTTTGAAAAAGTTTGGTAGTGTTTCCGAATATCACACCTCCACCCCCTGTGTCGATGTTGTTCATTCTGATAGACTTCCAAATTTTCCTAAATCTTAATTATTACATGATACAAAATATACACTGAAAATGTCATTATAGTTCAGTTCATACAAAATGCAATGTTGCCTTCTTCCGTCGTTGGATTTCATTCGTTCCTTCATTTGTAAATTATCAAACAGGGATAATTTACAGTTTGTCTCCAAAATCTATAAAGAATTAATCATTCAATGGAATAAAGTCTCTCAACGCCTATCCACGGCTTACACGGCTAATCCTAAAATTAGTTCCTTACTATGAAACTGGAAACATATCAACCCCTAATATAACCGTATGTAAAAACAAACCCATAGTTCACTTTTAACAGCATTAAAATCATGGGTAATTAGACATGAAAATAATCATGGTTTAAACAGACTATATGATTCAATTATATTTTAAAATTTGACTTAAAATCAGGATATTGGCAAATTCAAATTAAAGAATCTGATCAATATAAAACGGCATTTAATGTTCCTGTAGGACACTATGAATGGAAGGTAATGCCCTTTGGACTAAAAAATGCACCTTCTGAATTTCAATAAATTATGAATGAAATATTTACTTCTTATAGTGATTTTATCATTGTATATATTGATGATATATTAGTATTTTCTAAATATATTGAAATACATTTTCAGACACCTTGAAAATTTCAAGAAAATTTTAATACAGAATGGGCTTGTAATATCCAAGCCAAAGATGAGAAGTACAATATTTGCAGAAAAATTTCCAGATGAAATAATTGATAAAACTCAGTTGGAAAGATTTTCAGGAAGTTTAAATTATATTTCCTCTTATTATGAAAACTTAGCAAAAGATACTGTTATTTTATATGACAGATTAAAAATCAATCCAAAACCATGGACCAAAAGTCATACAGAAATAGTAAGAAAAATAAAAAAAATAAGGTAAAAGGTTTACCCTGCTTAATGTTGGCAAATCGAACATGGAAAAAATAGTAGACGGATTTATTTGAAATTCGATATGGAGACATACTAAAACAAATATGTTCTAAAACTAGAAAAGAATATCTAGTAAGATTTTATTCAAGAAAATGGTCTGAAAGTCAAAAAAATTATTCAACAGTGGTGAACGAAATATTAGCATTACTTAAACGTGTGCTAAAATTTCAGGATGATTTATATAATAAAAAATTCAAAGTTTATGTTTGCACGGTGGCAGGCTCATCTAAGCCCGTTTGATATGGAAATAATATATAGAAAGGGGGAAGGAAATAATCTTCCAGATTTCTTGACAAGAGAATATTTAACATGATTGAATTTCCTGTTCTCCACAGTATGCAACCCCCAGAAAAGGGGAAGAACTGGCAGAGGCTTATATAGGAGCCGAGGAGGCAGAGGTAATATCCTCGTCCAGCATGGAGGCAAATGACTAATAGCTGAAAATATAGCAGCATCCTCTTCTGGTATCTCCGAAAATCATCCTTTATACAAGAAATTCATGAATTAATATTCAGACCAAACGCGACAATGAGTTGGAAACTTCATATTCCCGAGTGGCAAAAGAACAAGAAGATAATATTGCTTCCTACAAAAAAATAAACCAAGAAGAAATCATATTGCTTCTTGAAAACAAAGATTTACAATGAGGAAAGTCCTTAAAGCAAAGATATTTTGATACAACATTCTATGTTGTAGAAGCATACAAATAAAGACACTATTATGAGGTCCCGCTAAAAGCAATAGAATCTTGCGAAATAATGCACTTCACCCCAACAAATATCCTCAACATTTATAATTTCAGTAAAATTATAATAAAAATGATTATATCCCCTAAAGAATGGGCCTTATTCCCAATGAAGGAAAGAGAATTCACCTCTTCCGAGTTAAGAATGACTTTCAAATACAATTATTGGGATTATATCTCAGTTCTGAAAAAGGTTTTTTAATGAAAATTTAAAAGGAAAACAAACGTGGTTTGTTCGAATTGACGAAAAAGATTTTCATAAACAAATTCCAAATTGGTTTTCAACATGGTGGCTATCATATGGCCCAGAGGGCAACTATTTTGCCACAAGAATTTAGAGAATTATATCTTAAATGGGTGGATATATCACCAAAATTGATAGAACTTGAAAATGATAGAACATGGATTAATAATAATTGTCCGATGCATTTCTTTACGGAATTTGCCATCCCATGGATATAAAAATGGGTTTCTGAAGTCAATCATATTGATCACCAAGTCCCCTGTTCAAAAAGAATTGGTTATACCAAATTTTTGGACATATTAATGAAAAGAGATTATACCACTGGCCAAATACATGGCGTAGAACTCTTACAAGGAATATCCTTAAAAGTAAAAGAGTTTGAGAAGCAAATTGCTCAGCACAAGAAGAGTCAAATAAGTCAACTCCAACATATCATACAACGGCTACAAATGGAACAGGTCGTATTTCCAAGGAAGAAATCATCAAGTCATACTTGGACGAAATCAAGAAATGCCTATTCCAGAATATTGATGAGGCAAAATCAGATGCATCCATGGAATCCCAGGGGGGAAGATGATTCCCGAGACCCCTATGATAAGGAAGGCCTTGAAGACCTTCTAGATGAACTTGACAAATCAGCCACAGAAAATCTGAAAGAAGGAAAATAAAGAGATCAATAATGCAAAGCTGAAAAAGAATGAAAGACCCACAAAGCACTAATAAAGATGCTATGACAAGAAGAAATGGAGGACCCCAGGAAGCATTATCACAAAGCACTAATAAAGATGCTACTACAAGAAAAAATGGAGGACCCCAGGAAGCATTATGTAGATGCTTTCCAGATTTAAAAAATCCAAGAATAGATACTATTACGGAATTGAAATTAATAACTTCAAATTCGATTTGTAAAAGAGTGAGGAGTTCGTAGATCAAGCTATAAATAGAGAGATTTCAGAGCAGAAGAGGGACCCACCTACTGCTGCATACATAACTTACTTACTTGTAAACACTCTCCCTTGTATATTGTCCATATTTTAAGAAAAAGCTTCAAGAGATTGAATTCTTCTTCATATTGCCTTATTCTCAGGTACTTTATTTTTTTATTAATATTTCTTTATAAGTTCATATTAGCCTAATCATAGGCTAATTCTCTGTTTAAACCATGCTTATCTTCATGTCTAATTATTCATGACTTTAATCCTGTTAAAAGTGAACTATGGGTTTGATTTTACATACGATTATATTAGGATTTGATATGTTTCTAGTTTCATTGTAAGGAACTAATCTTAAGGTTAGCCGTGTGAGCCGTGGATAGGCGTTGAGAGACTTTATTCCCTTGGATGGTTAATTCTATATATATTTTGGAGACAAACTGTAAATTATCCCTGCTTCAACCATATGTAGAAATCAGATAAGATGATTACTGCTGGTTTTACAGGACAATTAAAAGGATGGCGAGATGATTATTTTTCCATCACAGAAAAAGAAAATATTTTAAAAACAGTAAAACATGAAGGAAATAGTCTAGTAGAAAATGATGTCTACACTTTGGTTTTGACTATTCTGGAGCATTTTACGGGTCGAATATCCGACCAAGAAGAAAATAGTAGGACACTATTACAGAATCTAAGGTGTAAAAGCCTCTCATATTTTAGATGTTATAAGGATAGTTTTCTCAATAGAATCATGGAACTCCCAGAAAGTAATAGTACTCATTAGAAATCAAAATCTGTAGATGGTTTACCAAGCTTATTTGCTGAAAGAATAAGAAAAGTCTTAAGACAAAATAGAATCTCTATACCTTATGAAAATTACACTTATGGAAAGTTGATTGGCATATATATTCAAGAAGAACTTTCCTTATGTAATGAAATAAAATTAAACCAACAAATAAAAAAACAAAGGTTAAATGAAAGAAGCCAATTAGGACAATTTTGTGGCCAATTTAGAGTAGATATACCTAGAGAAAATAAAACCAAACTCTCAACCGGTAAAAAACATTATAACAAGAAAAAATATTCTAGAAAATTTTATTGGGAAAAGAATAAATTTACGAAACAAAAAATACTAGAAAAATAAAACATGTAACATGTTTTCAATGCGGAAAAATAGGCCATTATGCAAATAAATGCAGAATAAGAAAAGAAATTAAAAAATATTCAACTAGAAAAAGATATGAAAGAAAGAATATTAAAAATCGTAGATAATTCAGAATCAGAATCAGAATATATTTATTCTGAGGAAGAAACCTCAGACAATTCTGAAACAAATATCACTTGATGACAAAATTGTGAAAAGGAGAACCTTGTTCAAGCAAAATAGCACAATTAGAAAGTGAACATAAAGAATTTTATAAAATAAATTCTCAATTCCAAGAATTTAAGACAAATGTTATTAATAATAACAGTTTCTTAGAATTCCTAAAATTAGTAAAAGACCCAGAATTGAGAAACAAATTAATAGATCAGATAGAAGTCATCCCTTCTACTAGTTATTCAAATAAAAATATTTAAGTTATACAAAGAACATAGCCTTATTCAATGGCACATGTCATTAAAATGATGGAAGACAAGAATAAAATCATTAGTGAAACACATGTTTCACCAAATGATTTAATGAAAGAAATATCCGTTCTTAAAAATGAAATTAGGATACTAGAAAAAGCTAATATAAATATAGATAACACAATTACTTATCTAGAAAACTATTCCCACAAGGAAATAGAAAATTGAAGAAGTAATATTACCAAAAAATGAAATTTTGCTATTTGTCTTAGAATTAGTATCCAAAAAATGGCATACTAAAATAAATTTATAAATAAATAATGATTATACTATTGAATTACAATCTCTTATTGATAGTGGAGCAAACCTTAGTGTTATAAATGAAGGAATAATACCTACAAAATATTGTGAAAAAACCGCTCATACTTTCAGACATGCAAGAGGAGAAAGATTGAATATTCAGTATAAATTATCTTTGGCATATATATGCAAAAATAAGGTGTGCATTCCAGAAACATTTCTTTTAGCAAAGAATTTAAAGGACCAAGTCATACTTGGAAACCCTTTTATAAAAAAGTTATTTCCTACAGAAAAGGTAGATCAGACTGGAACTATAGGAAATTATAAAAAATAAAAAATAAGGATAGATTTTATAGACGAATCATTCACCAAAACAATAAATGAAATAAAAGAAAGAATCTATATAAAAATATGCATATTAATTTCTTAAAACATGAAATCAATATATTTACCATTGAAGATAAACTTCAAAATGTAAAACTTCAAGAGAAGATAAAACCAATATATACACAGTTTTCATTACAAATATGTAACGAACACCCAAATGCATTATGGGATAGAATTTTCCTACTAAGGCAAGACCTTGTCAAATGAACTCGGAATATTTAGAATTATGTAAAAAAGAAATAATATCCCTTTTACACAAAGAATTAATAAAACCTTCAAATTCCTCTTGGTCATGCACATCATTTTATGGTAATAAATACAGTGAAATAAAAGGAGGATTTCCTAGATTAGTTATAAATTATAAACCATTAAATAAAGTTTTAAAATGGATAAGACACCTTATTCCTAATAAAAAGGATTTATTAGACAGACTATATGATTTAATTATATTTTCAAAATTTGACTTAAAATCTGGATATTGGCAGATTCAAATTAAAGAATATGATCAATATAAAAAGGCATTTAATGTTCCTATAGGACACTATGAAAGGAAGGTAATGCCTTTCGGACTAAAAAATGCACCTTCTGAATTTCAACAGATTATGAACGACATATTTACTCCTTATAATGATTTTTTCATTGTATATATTGATGATATATTAGTATTTTCTAAAAATATTGAAATACATTTCAGACACCTTGAAATATTCAAGAAGATTGTAATACAGAATGGACTGGTAATATCCAAGCCAAATGAAATTATTCCAAACAAATATAAGGTTTTTAGGACATAATATCCAACAGGGAAAAACCATGAACGTGAATTATGGGATATCTTATCTGATTTTTACATATGGTTCAAACAGGAATAATTTACAGTTTGTCTCCAGAATCTATAAATAATTAACCATCCAAGGGAATAAAGCCTCTGAACGCCTATCCACGGCTTACACGACTAACTCTAAGATTAGTTCCTTACTATGAAACTGGAAACATATCAAACCCTAATATAACCGTATTTAAAACCAAACCCATAGTTCACTTTTAATAGGATTAAATTCATGAGTAATTAGACATGATTATAAGTATGGTTTAAACAGAGAATTAGCCTATCATTAGGCTAATATGAACTTATGAAGGATATACAAGACCTAAACAAAAATGAAACGTGATATATAAAAAAGCAATCAGAAATAGTATTCCTTTTTATCCTGATTCTAATTGACTTACATCTCTATTACACCCCTTAAGCGAAGCATGGGACTGGTCCCAATGCAAAGCTTGGAATGATAAAACTCAAATTGAGGACATGATAAATCCTTTGTAAAGGTGTTACCAAGCTGTAGGTCCGTAGAAACATTAGCAACCTTGATCTTGTCAAAAGATACCATCTCACGCACAAAACGATAGTCAATACCAATGTACTTGGCTCTCTTATGCGAAACCGGATGAGCAGGAAAGAGAACAATATTATATCACATAGCAAAAATGGAGGAACATGAGTCGATACACGTAAATCCTGAAGTAAATTCATCAACCAAACTAGTACCGTAACAGTATTAACGAAAGCTCAGTATTCTGATTCTGAATTAGAAAGTGAGACCGTAAGTTGCTTCTTAACACTCTATGAAACCAGGTTGCTACCAAGAACACGCAATTTATCAATAATGTCCTTAAAACAAGAGTAATATTCTTAAACAAACTTAGCATCTTGACAAATGTCATACAAACGATCACAGAGATAAAGGCGACGAGCACGAGAATTATTATGATATTTCGTAGTTAAAGCATCCCATACCTGAGCAGCAGTGACCGTACCGTCAACTGCTGACATTGCATATGAAGTCAGGGATGAAGAACAAAATGGCTTGGCCTAGCTGATCGGCCTGGATCCAAGCATCATAAGCAGTGATAGCCTCAGAAACCTTGTCATCGGATTCCTTGGAAGTCGAACTTGCAAGAGCAATGGGACATTAGAACGAACCATCAAGATAAACAGAGGTAATCTGAGTGTAACAGTGAGAGTAGTTTGAACCATCAAGCTTGATGGTGATGGAATTGATCAACGAAGTAAGCGTAATTGACGTCATCCGAAGCAGATCAAGCACAAAAGAAAAATCAAATCGCACACACACAACAACCTTGTGAATGACAGTGGATGATTGATCTAACTGTTGTGTGAGTATTCAGCAGCAGCTGCGGAAATCAGGCAGCGGTACAGGAGCACGACGATCGAATTTGCAGTGTGTGGGATCCGGTGCAACGCCGCGTGGACGAGCATGCGACATCAACTGGGCTTCTGATCGGCGATTTCGAGGAGCAAGGGTTACAGGCGGCGGAAATCGACATGAGAAGACAGGCGGCATGACCTATGATCGGAAAAAAAATGCCGGAGAGAATTTGAAATTTTTGGGGAACAATCAGAGAATATTTTATGAGACATGACTGATACCATGATAGAATGTAAAACTCATTGTGGCTCTGTGCATTGATATATATAGTAAGTACAAAAGGTATACAAGATCTAAACAAATATGGAACATGATATATACAAAATCAATCAAAAACAGTATTTATTTCTTTTCCCAATTCTACTTGATTTGCATCTCTATTAAAACTAAACCCGTGAGATCTCCACAATGACGAAAAGATTGGGCGGCGATGGAGAAAACGACAAGTAATGAAGAAAGAGGCCGGTTTTCCCCTTTTCAATATTTTGCAATCCAGTCTTCGAGTTTCACCTCTTATTTTACGATACATTGCCCCATAACCAAAAATAATTAAGTTTTGATCTCCAAATTTAGGAAACTGTCCTATTTTTTTTATATTCGTTACTTTTTTATATCCAAATTTAATGTAAATCTATTTTTATTTGATGTTTTATTTGATTCATTTTAGTATCTATTTTCTAAATATTATTTTTTATGCTAAATTTTATAATTATTTAGAAGCATTGACAATCAAATATGATCATTGAAAATGTGAAAAAGAGAGAGGAAGATAATAGGCCCAACAGATGAGACAGGATAGTATAATTTAGTTTACTGCTTTTTTTTTTAAGTAAACCCATCTGAATGGGGGAGATATTTATTAGGTTCTCCAAACCTGACGGTAACTTTCGTTACTCCAAAAGAAACACCTAGGTGAAAGTTTGTACAAGTAGAGTTCAAAGAAGGCAACAATTTTGCCGATTTCGAACCTATCTATTCATGTAGGTAAAAATTGATAATGATTCCGAAAACTACACCTCCACCCTTTCGTGTTCTTTCTCATCCATTTCCACCACTACTTACTAGGTTGGTTTGCATTTTTCTTTAAAATATTGTTGTATCAGATTTCATTCTTTCTATTTTGTGCTGTCCCAGGACAAATTGCAGCCATTGTAAACTTTCCATTTTCAGCCCAAATGAAGCCTGCAAAAAGACAAAATTGCCCCTTGGAATTCAAAAGAATTTTGAACGGGTGGCTGAGATTAACAGGTTTAATGGGGTGGTTGGTGGGTTGGTCGGTTTTAATCAGTGGGCTCAGCTTTCTCGTATAATCTTGGTTCTCTTCAGCTTTCACTCATTCTTCTTCTTCTCTGAAAACCTCTCGAATTCCCTCCACATTCTTGAAATCTCTCTACCATCCACCTCTTGTTCTTTGAATCACATTTGATTTTTTTTTGGCTTGTTCTTCACGGTTTGAGCACCTATTTAACTAATTTTGGCGTGTGGTCTCAAATTTGAGACCAGTTTCTTTTACTCAGTGTTCTATAAATCATTAAATTTGTAGATTTGTTTGTATATGCATGTTTCCCACTTTACCCAAAAATTTATTATCGTGTATTTGTTATTAATTATTATTCGATCAGATGGTCTTTTCGAACATTGACGTGAATATAGATTGAGAAGGAAATTGATCAACTTATTAATTTTATATTTTTACCTTTTACATGATGAAATTGTAATATAGATTAAAAGGAAAATTATGATTACTGTGCACATGGCGACTTTTACCATGCACTTTGCAATTAATATGCATGTGTTAGCTTTTATTGTGTGGAGTGCTTTTATTATGCATATTCCAAGAATCATAATTAGTCTTTCATGAAGTTCAATTGGAATAAATGATGAGTTGGAGCTAGGATTTCTCGAAGAGTGAGTTTTACAAATGTTTGCTAGCTTACTATGAACAAGTAAGTTTTACGAATGTTTGCTAGCTCACTGTGTGTGTGTGTATATATATATATATATATATATATATATATTATCGATTGTTGTGAATGAAACTTTTATTTTGCACAGTGCTTTTATTGTGCACATTTCGAGCTTTATAATTGATTTTTCTGGAGGTTCAATCGGAATAAAGCATTGAATTGGAGTTATTGTTTTGCGAAGGATGAATTTTATGAATTACGAGTGTTCGAGCCGAGCAATGATGTCGTGGAGGTGCTCGATTTGGATCGAATAAAGAATTTGCTTTCATTTGCGTGGATGATTGTCATAACACTGACTCTACGCTCGCTGGTACTTTTGTTTTGTCTACTGACGAAACCTTTGAGCACGTCTTTCGCCATTGAACAATTGATGACGTCAAATTTCTGTTGGACAAACGCAAAGTTCAACACATGGTGGAGGATGTGGTTGATGACAACGTAATGTTGAATGAAGAAGATTACGGGATTGTGTGCCGCAACTTGTTGGAGTACCGAAAGCTAGAGGTGGGTGATTACACCTTTCAGGCCCTCTTCTGATAAACAATTTCTATCTCGTAGAATCTCTTGTCCAACTTGGGTTGTTCCTCATCGTCTTCCTCACCCTTTTTGCCTTCGTCGTCTTCCTCCAGCAGAAAATTCTCGTACAACGCTTCTCCCTCTTTGTTCGGTGCATCTTCCTCCTCGCACACATCGCCTTGTTCCTCATACGCTGCCCCCCTCTTCTACCCCGTTCTCCTTGTCAAAACTCATCAGCTTCTTCTTCCTATGCTACCAGAGCGGGGTTAGCCATAATCTCTAACTCCTCCTCGTCCCAGTTATCATTTCTGAAGGCCCCAAACTAAACCCTCTTTTCATACACTCAATATATTGATTATACTAGCCATAATCTTCATTGCGTTGCCAAAAGAGGCTGAAAAATGTTGATGTCTAAACTTGCAAACGAAATCCTAATCAGTGGCGGAACCAGGATCTCATGCTAGGGGGGCTGAGAAGCGGCGGATGACGGCGGAAGTGCAGCGGCGAACGGCGCGGGACGGTGGACCGGCGGCTGATTGGGAGAACCGCAGGTGGGACTTGGGAGAAGTGGCGGAATTCGGATGATGTAACTTGTAAGAGCTGGGAAATGAAAATGATTAATGTGAGCTGCACTGGAGTTGCATTGGAGCCGAGAGGCTTGGCTAAATTTAGGGTTTCATTTTGGGCTGGGCCAATTTGGTCCAGCCCAATGTCTTTATTTTTTTTGCCCAACTGCCTAATAAAACGACGTCGTTTTGTTAAGTTAGGCAAAAAACCATCGGCTTAGTAAAACGACGTCGTTTTTACTAAAGGCAAAACGACGTCGTTTTGATTAGTTAGTCCAAAAAAATTAAACCGGCAGGGCCAGACATTCCACTGACTGGAGATTTCTCAAGGGGG
>JAULKM010168267.1:0-15883 GCA_032355605.1 Rubia tinctorum | reverse complement strand
GTTCAAAGCTTAGCCTACCAAGCGGCTCGACGAGTTATAGAAACTTTCACTAAGGCAGTGGTTCAATTGAAAGACACCATTGCTAATGCACATGTTATCAAAGTGGGTTTAGTGACCTAGAAGATATTTTTCAATAATAAATGACGAGGGATTGTTGGTATTTTCTTATAATTGAAAAGATACAAGTCACCATTCAGCAAAATATTTGATCAATCATTCAAGCAACCTCAAAGGTTGCAACTCCAAGATACATGACTCTTCATCTTCAATCATTGTGTTCATTTGGATGACCATTTATTTCTTAAATAGAGGTCATAATGGTGGAGTTTTGCTGCATGAAAAAACCATCCATTCACAAAAAACCATTCTTCCCTTCTTTTTGTTTTCGGTGTTGAAGTAGTTAGTGCAAACTATTGTCAACAAAGCTTCATTTTGTCCTTGAGGATATTTGTTCAATATCATATGAACACAAAAGGGAACAATAAAGCCTTAAGGAACGTGTAATACACAACTTGAAGGTTGCCTTTTATATGTATACATTTCTTTCTATTCTCCGACACTTTCCTTCTACTTTCCTTTGTCTTAGACCAGAAAATTTCCCCAACAATGGCAAGTGGGATATTTTTTAGTGTTGGTACAATAGGGGTCCAACGGATTGGTACACTAATGTAGGGATCCTGCTATGGCACAGGTAATCCAGTACGTAGTTACTGATTATTCGGCTCCCAGGGCTACCGGTGGCTAAGTATAGAGGTGCTGAAACGTTAAGGCACCAGTATAAAAAAATCAGTGCTGGAAATACATACTCAGCACCGGTTTATAATAGATGTGTGGAATTTATTGTAGTGATACTTGTCCTCTGAGCTCAACACCGGTAAATTTCTAGCGCTACTTAAATAACCTATCACCATACTGGTGCTAATTTATGAATATCGGTGCTATAATATTTTGAGCCCCGGTATAAAAAAGAGTTGACGTTGCTTGTGCTTGGAAGGATTTTAATTTTATTGCACCGGTATATGCTGAGCACGGGTATAATATTCACAGCGGTGCTAATTTTTTTAACAAGGGTTCTTAAATTCACAAACTAGTGCTAGTTTTGCATTGCATTTGCTATACCCTATTTTAATTTTTCACAGCCCATTCTGGATAGAAATCCGGGGAAATATCACAGAAGAAACTCAAAATATCTAAATTACTTCAAATCTAATTACACATAATCAAATATAGTTTCAATGAAAACATGATTAATTCTAAGTAACAAGAAATGATTAATGTAAAAACTAAACAAGTCTAAAAAAATCATTCACGAACGAGCAAATTTATAAAACAACTAAATTTTATGAAATCAATTTGTTATCCTCCATTTTATAACAGGAGGTTCATAGATGTCTTGCATTGTTTCGAATATACGTCGACCCAAGCCTGACAACAACTATCTTCTTGTATTGTATGTTTCTTTTCCTGGGGAAAATATTAATTATGTACAAAACATCCCGATCATTAATTACGTGAAAGTATTTATTAGGTAAGAAGAACAAATGTTTAATTTGTAATTTGTCAACTAACCTCTAGAATATTTATAGAGGTAGTGTTGAGCACAAGTTATTCCATGAATAGGAGGTTGTAGTACTTGCATTCCCAACCACTCATCTGGCGCAAGTACAGCAAAAGAAAAAATTGAGATAAGTGTAATTGTATTAAATAATGTTTGGAATAAAAGAACTCTTGGATTGAATGACTTACATAAATATTTGAGATTTCCTAGGTGTAATCTGGAGATGGTTCTATCTTCCTCTTCTCCCTTTGATATCGACATGCTATCCAGGAAATGTTGAACTTTTAATGGTTACGTAATTCACACTTGTATATGTTAAAATTAATACAACGAAAGGAATGAAAGTACCTGTAAATAAGTTGGCTTTCAAGAGGGTTGTGGGGTTTGATTCCTCAGATCAGCAAGTCAAGGGTAAAAACTTCCTCCGCACTAGAACGGATGAGTACTAAGTACCAATGATCGTTGCGTTGAAAATAAAGTAGTGCATGAATGAATTTGTAAGAGAACACTTTTCCAAAAGTGAGAAAATTTTAAGGTTTCACTTACATTTTAATATATGGCACCACATAAATATCTACTTCAATTGCAAGCATGATATCTAGAATGGCTTTAGCATTGAATTCTTAGACATAGCCTCTCGTGCAGCATGGAACAAACTGTATGCGACCATTGTGGGTGTCGAGGACTTGGTCCCATAGGTGTTTTGAAGAATATAATTTGTTATTAGCCCTAACTCATCCACACATCAATCTGGGAGTTTTCTAGTCAGGCCACCGCTCTGAAGTTGCCATGTTTTTTTCGAACTCCACAATCTCATCGACCATATAACCACTTTGATGTTTCCTGCCAAAATTTGAAGGTTGGAACTGTGGTAACAACACAACCTTTCCCGGCTCTTGCATGTTCTTCACAAGCTCGTTGCAGTACTTGACGTAGTTCCCTATGTTGGGATATGCCTTGAACGGGGCTTGTTTTTATTCTGAAATCAAGAAATTGAACGAGTTTTTGGATGAATAAAAAATAGTTAAATTTGGGACAAGATGAATGTCTTGAAAAGTACCTGTTTCAATGGCCTTTTCATGCAGAAATTTTGCTTCGATGAAAGGTAATAGCTGCTTGATTAAGATTGTTTTGGAGTCTCTGCCTGGCGAGAAAATGAAATAGTTTTAAACGATTCTTAACCTAGAATTAAAATTTAATATATGTAGTTATTATTTGTATTTTTTACCTCATCCTCGCTGACATTAAGGAAATAAAATTCATCGTTCCGGGCTACATCTCCTTTAAAGTCATCGGGCTGAGGATCATCTCAACACCCGACCAAAGACATAGGCCAGTCTAAGATACTTCCTAAAGCCTTTCCCACATCGTTGAAATGGTGGTTGGTAGGCGGCAATCCAACTTTGGAATGGTAGATTGGCTCACACACAGACGCGAGCTATTACACTATTTGCCTTTTCGGGATACCTAGATTTCTGGAGCCATACTTTAGTTACCCTTACCCTCTCTCCCTCATGGTTCTTGGTGAAAAAGGTGACCAACTCACCATCCTGTTACACAGAGAGATTATTTAGTTAGTTTAAATGTTTTTTGGGTCCAAACAAAAAATAAAAGCAAAAGTAGAAAATTAGTAATTGTAATGCATATTAACCTCCTCGTCTTCTTCTCCATCGCTGGGGGAATCTCGACCTGAGCCGCTAAGACTAGTGGAAACACCAACCAAGTCCTTCTCAATGAAGCTCTTTGGGCCCTCCAGGCCTTTCAGGATATATACTGCATCAATTCCCTTGACCAACTTGTCAAGGTAAGCGACTATCGATTTCACAACCTACTGATTAGTAGGATGTTAAATGTCCTCTTTCTTTTGGGATGAGGTCTTGCTGCTGTACTTGCTTCTTGCTATACCTCGGATAACAACAGTTGTTGAAAGTCATGTCTAGGTACCTCTATAGCGACTCGAGTTATCCTTCTTCTTGGCGGATTTTATGAGAATATCTTCACCCGGTACCAACTTTAGGCTCCCTTCTCTTTTTTCCTCATTCATCCTAAACTATGGTGCATATTATTGGGTTATTAATGAAAATATTTTTACATATATATAGAACTTTACATGAATTGAATACTTACAATATCCCCAGCTTTGGCTTTGACTTCCAAGGTTGCATAATATTTATCTTTTCCCTTGTTTGACTCAAGATAGACCAGTGATCTGTCCAGCTTGAAATTATTTGAACTGATCTCCTACTCAATCTCTTCTTCTATGTAGCCTTGGTCCCTCAACTTCTGTTTCTCCTTCTCTTTTAGCTGCTCAAACAGCTTTTCCCTTGTAGCCTTATTGCTCCTTGGTCCAGTGTGGTGGGTGTATTTATTTTCCTTTGACTTGGAACTTGCCCTCGCTATTTTTCTAGAAACCCAAAAAAAATGTGTAATTAGTTATTATCACAATGAATTAGTTGATAAATATTGAAATAATAGTGAAGAAAGGCTTTAAGAACTACAATTACCATAAATGCTTCTGTTTTTCTGTTGTCCTTGAACAGTTTCCATTCCTCCTCATCTATCCACCTGTACTTTTCTAGTGACTTGTACATTGGAATTTTTTCACTCGGCATGAAATGTATGTACTTGTTCGCCACCTTCAATTTCCAATTACAATGTGCATCGGCAGCTTTGCCTGCCACATCCTTCCTCAACTTCCCATATTGTTCTTAAGTCATTTTAGTTTCAAACTTGAAACTTGCTTGCGATGGTTTACTAAACAATATATAGGTTAATAGCAACAGTTAGGCATTTCAAATCTAAGTATTATAACATAGTGTTTCACCTTTATGTATCTACACGCCTCCTCTTTCACATTTAACAGAACGTTCATGCAGTGTATCCATGTAACAAATTTGACCTGCTTCTGAAAAGCGTAGTTGTAATAAGTGGTCCAAGCGCTCCAATTTTTAACACATACCATATCACCATAAACTAACTCAAAAGAGACTGGGACAAGGTCCTTTTCCTTGGCTAACATGACCGACTGACACATAGTCGTTCCTTGTTCCCTACACCATGTGGCAATCACGAACTTGTCAAACGCTTTCTCCCGACAGCCACTTGCCTTGGTAAGGTCATCATTTCACGGATCGCGAATGTTGTTGTCCTCGATATCTTTCCCGTTCTCCATTTCACCATCCTCTTCAGGAGCTGCACATATTGCACCCCCTCCATCTTCCTCAAATTGAATCTCAAGCTGTACCACCGGTGGGACGTCCTCGGGTTCGTCTTCAGGGCCAACTACCTGGTCCTCAGCCCTAGGTTTTTTGGGTGGAGGACCAGGAGGCATCTAAATATGAAACCAAATAAAATGCATTAATAATACAACAATCCTATTATAACAATTTTGCACCAAATCCACGATAACCATGGTAACAATATTATAATAATTACGCACCAACCAAAGAAATTAATGCCATTAAGGACCACACCAACAATTTTAGGACTATAGGACGAATGATTAATCAACAAACCTAGCATGATTTCCAAGATCAACCAAATTGAATCTATTCAAAAACTTACGGTTTACAAACATCAGAAAATATTTAACGTTCGGTACAACACTTCACAACACACAATTTGTCACTTCAAACATCAAAAAATATTCACCATTCGGTACTAAAACTTCACAACACACAAGTTGGAATCTAAAACTTCACAACACACAAGTTGGAATCTAAAAATTCACGACACAAGTTGGAATCTAAAACATCACAACATATTCAACATTCAATACAAACACTTCACAACTCACAATTTGGCATCTCGAACTTCATAAAATATTCACCATTGGGTTCAAACACTTCACAACACACAGGTTGGCATTGCAAACATCAAAACATATTCAACATTCGATAGAAATACTTCTCAACACACAATTTGGCATCTCAAAACTGAAAAAGTATTCACCATTGGGTTCGACCTTCAAAACACACAAAGGAATCCAAAGGAATTAAACCCTAAATGAATTAAACCCACGTAATTTGAATCCAGAGGAATTAAAACCTAATTTTTTTACAAAAAACTTCAAATACATGAATAACCTTTAACAATGAGGATTTGGAACTGAGTGGAGGGAGAATGCTCTAGCTTCCAAGTTGATGACAGTGTATTATTTAAAGAGGAGTGGATAAAGTGGGTTAATGGGGGAGTAGTGGTGGTTGGAATAGTTGGTGACGATCAGATTTTTGGGGAAGAAAACGTTTTGGAGGAAACCGCTCAAAGTGAAACTGCGAGTGTTAGTGGGGGGAAACAGTCGGTTTCTATTTATACCACCACACCCAGCATTGGTACGAATGAAAACATACTGGTGCCTATATTGTTTCTGCTATGTTCTAGAAATCCCCAAAGTATAGAGCACCAGTATGATATTGTTGCTATTGAACAAATTATCGATGCATATTCTAACATAAGGCAGCTGCGTGAGACTACTTAAATTGAGTTTTTTATTTATTTCCCATGGACTGAAAGGAAAGAACAAAATAAAAATCTTATTACAAAGCATCGGTCGTAAAACCGGTGCCATTGTCAAGTTACCGATGCTAGCTTGTAATGGAGCAGCTGCCTGTCACTGCTTTATATGAATATTTTTTTGAAATTTTTTACAGAGAGGTACATTCAAAAATTTTGTCCAAGTTTTTAGAATCAGTAACAAACATCGGTGCAATAGCAAGGAAAACCGATGGCCTGATTATTGGATCTGGGCTAAACAGATTTTTAAATCTGGACTAAAATATTTTTCAGGCTGATATCCCTTTGGCAGGAAATCACTTCTTCAACTATATACTGGTGCCTATTTGAAATCATAAAATTTTGAATTTCCCGCCTAGATCTGACAAAAATTTAAAATTTTGATTTCCCTCCTCTTATCAACACCAGTAATTTTATCTCAAATACAGGTGTCAGTTTAACCATCAATATTTTGCATAATTCGATTTATTGCCAACATAAAGAGTAATGTTTTTTTGGTTGGTGTATTTATGAAATTGAATTAAAAAATTATTCATTTAAACATTCAATATATCCGGTGTTCCAAGATTGTGTCAAAAAGATGAATGGAAATGGCGTGTATCTAACTTTGGTGAAATTACACTGTTGCCCAAAACTAAGTTATCCCTTCTTAGTTGCGTCAAAATAACTTGATTTTGGGTATTCTTGAGTTAATTTAGGTTTTATAATGGAAATATGTTTTATGATGAAAATAAGTAAAGTGCTTGTACATGTCTTAGAGTATCTTACTATTAATTACTTGGAAGATAGGAAGTCCAAACGGAAAGGATTGTTGGTAAGTTTTTCCCACTGATTATGAATTATTTTTTAGATTTGGACTTGGACTTGAAATATGAATCAGGGTTTCATGATGTAGCATCGCTTCCAACCGGATTGCAATTTGGACTCCAAGTGGAGTTTTTGCTTTTTGCACTTAGATCCCTCCAAGATTATTAGAATTGTTGAAATACAAAATTGGTTAGTCCGTAATGAAATTAAATAATATATGATCACAACTTTTTGAATTGGTCATCATTTGGGTAAATGGAACACACTCAAAATGGAAAATAAAAATTTGTACTACATTTTGTGAAATTGCATAGATGCCCAAGAATTGTGTGAACCCCTTACCCATTGCTTCGAAATACTTGATTTTTGTTATTATAGGCATAGCCTAAATACAAGAATTTTAAATAATTGAATTTTACGTTGTATAAATTAGAAAGAGCTAGTATATGTTCTAGACTATATTATGGAAGATGGTTCGAAATTAATAAAGGAAAGTCGGATTTCTTTATGGAACATTTGTTTTGCTCGATCTTTTATTAATTCTTTTTACGGACATGGAAAATTTATTGTGATTAATATCCTAGATTCTCACCTAATCGGATTTCAATTTGGACCTTTGAGTGAATTTTTTATTTTTTACACTTAGATCCCTCCAAGATTCTTGGAATTGTTGAAATGCAAAATTGGTGAAACCCAAATGAAAATGAATGGCATCGAATTGAACCTGTGCGTTTAGGATTTTGATTAGTGAATGGAAGCCTTTCGAAAGCCTTTGCCAAGTTGTGGATGTGATTTTCAAAAATGATACTGTAGCCAAAATTATTTTGGTACTCACCTTCCACAACCCTAAAATCAATATCAGAACTTGATATTGCTTAATCCATATGATAATAATAAAATTATGCCTCCAAAATAACATTAATTTGTTCTAAACATCCCACGAAAATAGAAAGGGGCAAAATTCATAGTTTATAAAAAAAATTATACAAAATCATGAATAGTATTGCCCGAATGCTTCTTCATCCCACATATGTGAATCTTGTGAGCTGATCCCCATGTTGCTCTGCTCAATGCCCGGGTTACGATATGTAGGGAAAGATCCAAATGCTTTTACCGCATCGGGGAATTGATAGCTAAAAATCTTACCCATGTGATCGCACCAGGATCTTTGACAATGTGATTCTGTAAGCAGATTTTGAACACCAACCTTCAACGCCGCGACTCTAGATTCCAATGAAGAAACTACGTTGTCATGAGACATTTTGTAGAAAGATTCTACCGTAATCGTACCAATTGGTTTCCCGTATATGTCATGCAGATAGTGCGGGACATCATTTTTGTGCACAGTAAGGAGATGAGGCTGCAGTAAGTGTAACAACTGAATTTCTCTGAATCCTGTCACAATTTGTTCAAAATTTGACAACCTACATTCCATCACAGTTTCTGTACATGCAGATATGTGAGCTTCAATTTGTGCACATCGGTGTTCACTAAGATCGGGTCCATTCTAGATGCCACGAAGTGATACCATCCATTCATATCTGGCATGGGGGTCTTCTTTGGAACCTTTGTCCAACTCGGTTTAACAAGTGAATCGACGTTGGTTCCCTTCCCTAGTAACCTTTCTCACGATCTCCTTCCTAGTGGGATCATCAAAATCTCAACCATCATCCACCTTGGTATGGAAGGCAAGAAACTCATCCTCCTCAGAGGGAACATTAGGCAACCCATTTTGTTTACGGGTTCAGCTGTCAATTAGACAATTTTCCCTCTACATAACGCCTCATCTCATCTCGGACCACACCTCAAACTAGCTTAGAAATCACTCACGATGCTTAAACTTTGCAGGCGTGTCACGCAGCTTTTCCCATCCAAGTATCCAGATAGATTGTTCAAAGGGTGGAGATGTTTCTATTCCCCTCTCCGGAAAAGGGCTTCGTGTTTTGTAAGTTTATTCGATTACCCTTGCCTCCTCCGACCCGAACCTCTTCTCTTGTTGTTTGATATTGGATTGAACCCCCGGAGAGGAAGGGGATGCCTTGCATGTCCTCTTCAATGGAGTTTTTGGTGTCATCTCCTACAAAGTCCACTCAAACATTTTAGCAAACGCCTTCCATGTATAAAAAAACCTTAACAATACTCGCATTTCAAACATGAATAAACATTCAAGGGGAATCAATATAAACCTAAGTTTAGAGATATGTAACTAATGTACATTAATGGTACGTACATTATTGCATCATAGACTATATCCTATTATAGGGAAACCTTAACAAACATTTTTAAAAATCATGCATGAGAAACTCTCTTGGTAAAGTGATAAATATTCTTGCAAGCGAACTTACCTTATTCCATTTGAAACCCTGGGTTGATGATCTGATTGTGATAGTAAGGAAGATTTTTGCTCTAACTTTATGGCTTGGAAGGCGAAGCATATGTTGCCATGTTTTATTTTTTAATATAGGGTGAAGTTAGCACCGGTACGAACTAAAAAAAAGGGTGCATGAAGACTTCTATAGAAGCTTCCCGAGGCCGCCTTAAAACAACTATATTATTTATTTTGAAAACAAATGACTCATGTCTATGATATTGGTATTAAAACTGGTGTCTATGGGAGCAAATACCAATTCCTGACGCTACTTTAAATCATTTTTCTATTCTTTTTGAAGCCCAAGAGCAAATTTACAAAATATTTTCTAAGTACAGAGTAACAGTACAACCACTGGTGCTATTAAAGACACCTACTGGTGTATGATGCTACTCTAAATCATTTTTTGTTCTTTTTTTAAACTCGAGAGCAAAGTTACAAAAATATTTTCTAAGTACAGAGCACCGATACTTATACTGGTGCTAGTATAAACACATATCGGTGCCTATTTAGCTAAGGCAACTGCATGACGCTGCTTTAAAATCAATTTTTCATATATTTTTCAAACTTGAGATCAAAGCCACAAAATATTTTCTAAGTAGAGAGTACCAGTACTCAAACTGATGCCAGTTATGCCAAATACCGGTGCCTTTGATGAAACAGAGCACCAACTCTGTTTTCCAACAATGGTTTTCTATCCCATTACCGGTACTGGTTTTCATTTTTCACTTTTTACAAACAAGAAATAATAAAGGCGAAAATAGAACTCTGCGACACTACTAACGAACTAAAGCAAAATTAATATATTAATAACAATATGTTGAATAGATAGAACACTGGTGAGTACACAAAAAGTATGATACTAATTACATTTATGGTGATAAGATCCACGTATCTTTTTCCTTTTCAAGACAACATCACCCCCCACAATTTGACCACTCACATCTACCCACAATCCATCGCCATGTGACCGTCTACCTGCTAAACCTCCACCCATGTCCTCCAAACTTGGAAATACATATGGAAACTCTGGACATTCGGTTCAGACAGGCCAATCAATCTCCTCTTCAAAGTAGAACTTCTTCTCATATAGGACGACATGTCACTTCTCGTTGCTAGGATCCCGGACATGAAAAACCTGGCGTGCCTGGGTAGCTAAGATGAACTTGTCATCCTTGTACCAAACTCGATTTAGGTCCACCAATGTGAAACTCATGGGTTTCTCTGTACGAACCCTGCCTCCATTATCAACCCACCAGAACTTGAATATGACAAGTTTGAACTCAACATAATCCCATTCCCAAATCTCCTCAATCACCCTGCAAAAAGCCATGACTGAAACAATAGGGTTTTTATCTTTCTTGCTAGACTGTCACTTGATTCGGATTCAATGTATACACCACTATTCTGCGTCGTGCTCTTGCTTTCAAAGTGGCACCGTTGTCTTTTTCCGGTGTTGAATACTTACATAGGCAGCGAATTTTTTTCTTTTTTCTCATAAAACCGGTGCCTTTCATAAACTCATCACCTATTTCTTACCCCCTGAACTTAGGTACTGATGTCTATGTACCTGTTTTCCAATGGCGTTGGTAATGACTGGTGGGTGAAGGATTTTTTTTTTCAAAAATTTTAAATGAAATTTATTATTTTATGTTAAGATAAATATTTAAGGATAAATATGTAAAATATTGGACATGATTTAATAAATCCATTCTATTTTTGTGGAGCATTTTGAGAAAGTAAGATATTTCTTTGGCGTGTATCTTTAACTAAATTCAGTGTACCGTTACTCATTTCTAAATCACAAACTCATTTGTGTAATTTATGTATCATATGAATGCGTCTTAATCATCATTCATCAGCACATGCAGTCAAAGTGAGTAACACCTCTCGTACCTACTTAATGACTTAAAAGTCAATTTTTTAATGCCAACAAACTACTAACCAGCTGTTACGTGGTCTAGCTAAATCAATTATTTATGCGAACAAATTAATGGATGAGCAACTTGTATCATGAGTAAACACAAAATTTCAAATAAAAACTGGAAAATAGCACACTAATTAATAATGTTGAAAGAAAAACACAGGAGAAGAATAACACTTTTTGTAGAGTTTTTAGGAACTCTTTGAAAAATTTTCCAAGTAGCAATTACGAACATAAAAGGTGAAGGTACTGTGATTAAAAATACTTCCAAAATTTTCTTAAAATATCAGCTTTTATGGCTTTGGCAATTTGATTGTCTTTTAAGTATCTTTTATAAATTATGTTCAAGTAGTATCTTGAACAATGCCGATCAGCTTTTCGAAGTGAAACATAAATATAGGGTAAATAAAGTGATACGAGGGAGTGTTTATTTTTAAAATATTTTTCCGAAAATCAAAGTTTCATAAATTTTGATTTTTATAATGATTGAAATTTCCAACCTAACTAGTCATAGTGGAAAGATAACTAAACTACATATCAATCAAACCGATCGCCTTTACTATTATCAATTAGACATCCAATAAAAAATTATAATATCACTCTCGAGTATATTAAACTTTCCTCCCGCAAAAATCATGACCGTTGGCCAGAGAGAAATGTATCACACTTCAATATCACTACACCAAACAGAGTCATGCCTCAACTGTAACACCACTTGATATAGATCATGATTTTTTTATAAGTTGTAAACACGATGATAATATGAATAAATATACAATAAATTAAATAAATAATTTATTGTTGTCTATCTCTCACGATGTAAAGATAAAGAAAAGAAAATGAAAAAACAAATAGAATTTGTTTTTAGAGTGGGGAGGGTGTGTGCCGCTAGAGACACTAGTATAGAACATGCCTATTAAAGGAAATTATATTGGACTTTTAAATTTGGGAGTTCTTCGGACATCAGCTTTTGGAATCGGGAGAAAAAACAACCCTTTGGATATGGGCTTAGGAAAGGTTCTGATTTTGTAACAATTCTTGGGTCCCACTTCTGAATATGGAAGTTAGAGCCACTAGTGGAAACATGGGTCATTAAATGCAATTCTACAGTACCACAGAAGACAGTTTTTGGGTGTCTTCTCTATCTCCGCATTTATTCATCAAGATTAGAGGTAGTTCAAAATCACCTACAATTGGGATCCAAAATCAATTCTGAATTCATAACTTTTACCAGAGGTTTAAAAAAAGTTGTCGGAAACCAATTTGGTTTCTAGCAGCCTTCAATTGAAACAAAGAACACAACTATACCTCTTGGTTTCCCACAGAAGGCAGTTTTCAGGTGTCTTCTTTGTCTCTGCCTTTAATCATCAAGATTGAAAGCAATTCAAAATCACTTTTAATTGGAATACAAAATCAGTGAATTCAGAACTTGTACCAGAGGTTTTAAAGAAAACTGTCGAAAATCAATTTGGTTTCCAGCAACCATTAGTTGAAACAAAGAACACAACTACCAATAAGACCTCGGTGAATTCAGAACCTCAAGAGTCAATCATCATGTTATAAAAAAATGTATACAACTTCAACTCAAACCCCAAACTTCAAATTGAATTATCAAATCTCAAACTCAAATTGAAAAATCTAAACTCAAATATTAACATAATCTGAAACCTAAATCCCAAACAACAAAACTATAAAGCGTGAGGTTAGATGGAGGCGGGGGCAGAGGCGTAGGTGGAAATGGGGCTGACGAGAGCGTGGGTGTACGTGTGCAGTAGAGTCGAGACCTGCGGTGGTGCGTGGCTATCAAGGGGTGGAGGCCTCGGTGTCAAAGCGGCTGATGAAGGAGGCAACACAATCTGGAAATGAAAATTGAAGGAGACATCTAAAAATTGATAATAAAGATTAGGTGAATCTAGAAAATGAAAGAAGAAGGAGAAGGCGCCACATGTTAGGATAAAAAAAGACAGAGAAAAGTAGGACCCTAGACCTAAATAGTTGGGCAAAATAGTTAATAAAAACAGCCCATTAAAGACGGTTCCACAAGAGAATCGCCTATAATCAATGTCTATGAAAGGCGGTTCCTCAAGAACTGGACTGCTTTTAATCAAGTTAGAACCGCCTTTAAAAGGGAGAGGAGCCTAATAGAGTGGTTCTGAACCCATGACCTCTTATCAAATGGGGATCCTGAAAAATTCAATGGAACTGCCTTCTAACGTTGTCTTTATGGACTTCTCCACTAGTGAGATATCAAAGTCGCTTTGGTAGCACAAGCTTCTATTCATATCAATGAAAGGCGATTCCACAAAAACAAAGGCATAACCACCTTCAATTAATTCATTTCAATTAAAGGCGGTTCTTGTCCGCAAAATAACCATCTTTAAAAGGAAGAAGGAGCTGAAACACATAGGTTCCAAACTTGGAACTTTCTCCATGCGAAACTACCTTCCATCGTTGCTTTTAATATAGGTTTTTCTACTAGTGAGATTTGTTCATGTTACTCCTATTTAGGTTGTGTTCTCCAAAGTTTATTTGCACTTCAGTTCAATTCAGTGCAATTCACTTCAATTCAAATTAGTTGATTTCAATTCAATTCAATTCAATTTAGTTCAATAGCGGAAATTTAATTTGGTGAAACTTATCTTTAGGGATATATACATATATAATCATATATACTTCAATAAGTGCATATATAACCCTGAGATAATTTTAGTCCAAAAACAACCCCAACTACTAAATGAAAGTGCAAATATAACCCTAAAGACTATATTCGGGCATTGACTGGTCATTTTCGACCATTGATCGATCGAAAATGACCAAAATACCCTTTGGGCCAAATGCAAAAATTGAAAGACAAAAATGCCCTTTGACATGTCGTTGTTCTGCCACCACCGTCACTGCTCCACCTCCTTCGTCATCGCGCCTCCGCCGCCATTGCTCTACCTCCACCACCTCTGCTGCCATCTGCTCCGCCACCAGCTTGCCACCACCCTACCACCACCACCTTCCACCCCCGCCACCACTGTCCAGCAATACCACCACCTTCCACTCCCACCACCACTGCCCAACCACCCCACCACCACTTCCCAGCCTACCCTCCACCTTCCACCCCCCGTCATCACTACTATGTTACCCGTCACTACTACCTAGCCTACCCCGCCACCACCCATCCTCTCTCCCCCAAAATCCAGCCCCTTCACTCCAAAATATTACCATCTTCATCTTCCCCCTTGTCCAAGACGCCGCCGACCATAAGCCCTAGTTTCTCGCCGCCGATGCTCCCTCCCCATCAACCCCAGCCCACAACTTCGTTTTTCTTTGCCTACCATTAGCCCCGGCGACCGAAAAAATGATGAGAAATACAAGGAGAAGAAATTCAAGCCAACTGCCTCGGTCGCAAGCTGTGGAAACGGAAGGGCCCTGAGGCAGCGATGTGTATACCTGTTATCATGTCGCTAACAAAGTGCAAGCTCCGCTTCTAAAGCTCGAGCGAATTAAAGATTACCTAATGATGGAAGAGGAATTCGTGAGCAACTAGGAGAGGCTGAAGCCTCTGGAGAAAAAGACATAAGATCGTTCAAAGGAATGGCAGCCAAGGATCAAATAATGTTGAAGCAATTATGGTTAGGGCTTTTGGGGTCAAAATAGTATATAAATTTATTTTGTTCTTTTCTAGAGGGGTAAAATCAACTTTTCACTCAATTCTGACATGAATCTGCCGGAAAGGGTAAATTTTCATATACACTAACTTATTAGGGTTATATTTGCACTTTCAATTATCAAAATGTTATATTTGCACTTATGTGAATTAGTTTGGTTATATATGCTCTTTTCTCTTATCTTTATTTAGTTATGTTATTGCTCTTTTTAAAATATTTATCAGTTCAGTTCAGTTAGTTAATGAGAACAAAGCCTTAATTTTAAAATATAGAAAGGTTCGCTATCCGTATATGTTATAAGGGGGCAAAAGGTAGCTGACTAGCCTAATGATTATAATTAGATGCCTTCTATCTCTAAGTAGATCACAACTAATTAGGAAGCTTTAAAAGTATTAAGGGGGAAAACACTGCCGACAAATTTTTTCATCTAAAAGTTTATATATCAAATTTGAAGCACTGCCTGGTTTAAAAGAGAAAAAAAAAGAGAAATGATTAGTAGCTTTGACTATATTCTTTTTTGGACTAAAACAAAATAAATTAAGTTGATCTCTTAATTATTTTTTTAATATTTTAATCTTATAAACTATCACGTGGGCAGTTTTACATGGGCACTTTTTCTGCATATATACTTAGTGCTTGGCAAATACTCTATTTAATATTAAAGTTATTAATTAAAACTTGATGACTATATTTTCGTTGATCATAACAAAAAGCCCATTTATTAGAATGAGCCGTGTACACGGATGACCAATAAATATATTAAAGTAATCAATAATATAAAAAAATAACTATAGTTAAATTTAATTTAACTATGAAATGTGAATGATACCTTCAAAGTAGAGGTGTCAGTTTAGTTTATTGTGTCGGATTCGTGTTAGATTTGAACGGTTCGGTTGAAATCACGCAGATTGAAACGTGTCAAATTTCATTTGTCATGTAGGCCTAAAACGTGTGAGGCCTAAAATGTGTTGGGAGATGGAAATGTTGGAAAATAGTTGATTTTCGTCAACTTTTGGGCTCAGTTTTGAGTAGGATCCGAAATGAATTGGGTCCGGTGG
>JAULKM010168246.1:0-15885 GCA_032355605.1 Rubia tinctorum | reverse complement strand
CGGCGGACGATGAAGCTGGCGGCGCGTGCAGTAACGCGCGGCTGAGCGGCGATCGACGGCTACAGCTGCTCGGAAAATTTGCAGTGTAAAATTATCAGGTTTTCAGGATTTTAGGCTCTGATACCATGACGAATATTTACGGGGTAATAATTGTGTGTGTTTGTATTCATGCTGTTGGGTACATTATATAGTAGTACAAAGAACCTATACCAGACTTGGAAATGAATTCTAATAAGGATCTATACCAGACTAGAAAATGAAATCTAATCTAATTACAGTTTACATAATATTGCAATTCCTTAATTAACCTCAAACTCAAAGCTACGAATCTCAAAACAATATTTTAGCATATTGCAAAATAAAAACAGAAAAATATACATAATTTATTGGTATCAAAATAAAGGATTGTAAATTAATTTATCAAATATATTCTCTGAAGGAACTGAATCCACATGAATTACCTGAAAATAGATGAACCTTCCACTAGTCCAAAACACCAAACAAACACTAATTAAATAAATTTTACAAATTAATTATAATAAATACTAGTAGTAAAGTTTAGTGGATGTTTCTTCCCTTTCCGTTAATGGATTTACCCGTTGCTGTATGAGTGTAAGTTCATGCAAAACCAAACTTTATAAACATTCAATATCTGAATAAAAGTCCAAGGAAAACAACATTTTCACAATTTTTTTATACTTCATCCGTCACATTTCAAACTGCACATTTTGAATTTCATTAGTTTATCTGGAAAATGTTTTATCCTTAATATTTTTCATTAGGGATGATTTAAATTTGTGAAAGTTGATATTTTAAAAATATACTCCCTCCGTCTCAGAGAAAATGACACAATTGCTTTTGGATCGGTATTTTATGCAAGATGAGGTGTAAGTGTTGATGAAAAACAAAAGAATGATATTTTGGTAATGGAGGAGTTGACTAGTAGATTTAATCAACCTTTTGAAGGATAATATAGTAAATGTATAAGCTCATTTTTTGTCACTTTAGGTTAGGTAAGAATTAAATTGTGTCAATTTCTGTGGGACGGACGAAAATAGAAATTGTGTCAATTTCTCTGGGACGGAGAGAGTATATTATAATGAATCTATTAAGGTATCAGACGATAAGACAATAGTATTTACACTTAAACACCAATTCAATTTTATGGTCAAAGTTAAGAAGTTTTGACTATTTGAATAGTTAAATTGCAAATTGAAATGAGATAAAGGGAGTACACATTATTATTATTTTTGAGTGTGAAAATAAGGTGATTGAACGAAATCACAACTGATGTTTAAAGGTGAAAAAGATTACTTCTACCACTAATCGACGATTCCAAACTGAAACTCCAACACCATCCCTCCATACCCTAAAATAAATCCACTCACTAACCGTAGTTCAATAATGAAGGTGAGCTCTGAATGGGTCTTTTATCCAGAGCATTAGATCAAGAAATCTCTACTAACTATAATTTTCCGGCGACCTTTCAAACGGAAAATTCATGTTGGCTTTTAATCTACTCTCCAAAGAGATTGGTTAGGAGAAATCCGAGTCAAAAGTAGTTTAGTCAATATACTTTTGGTGAACCCCTCTAAGGTCAAATAGTATATTAGTAGACTACGGTTAGTTTGGACATTTCAGGATCTATCGACATATCTTGAGGGCCCAAATTGGCTCGGGTTAGAATCTTCGTGCTTTTAAGATAGAAATGCCAAGTCTAATGTCTGCTACTATGACAATTTGAGTCAGGATGCTGGATTGAACTAAGACAACTGCCCGATGGACGTAGGTCAAGATTACCGGAAGTACTCACGGTACATGTGAACCACTTCATTCTACGTAACATCTTCCAATCAGCTATCAAGGCAACCAGGGCGTTGTGTTTGACTGAGGCGCAACTCGGGTCTATGTCAGGTTGGCGTGGAGCAAGATCTGATACATCATGTTGGTATAGAGCTCTGATACATCAAGTGGGAGGCTCACCTCGCTCACCCTCTATGAGCCATGTGAGAATTCATCCCACATTGCAATAGACATGTTTTTTCTCATTTTAATTATGGTGCAATAGTTTATCAATTCATTAATTGTAATAGAACATATATTAATAATAGTACTAGTTTATCTTCAAAAGTTGATAGATCAACAAATTGTAATCACTTTCTATATCTAAATGAGAAGGATCTGACAATTAATTTTTTAAAAATAAATCCGCTAATGCTTGTATTTGCCTTGTTCTTGATGTAGACTCCCCAACACAACGTCTTCACCTGCTTATATTCTTCTAATTGTATTCTAAGCATTAGCCTTTTCTCAACAACACATTACTAGCTGGAGTTCAGTTGCCATGGCATACATTATGAGACCCACTGCCCATATATTTTTTTGTATCTCCAATTTAATATGTTATTATGCCAACGAGTATACTTTGATTTTTATAATTAGTTATTAATATTTTTAAATATGTGTAAATTAAAGTTATAGAAATTGGTATTTAAAACATCTTCACTAAATGAGTCCTTGGATTTATAATAAAAATATCACGTGAGATGATTGCCATAACATGACAAAATATAAATTGATATATTTATAATAAAAATATCACGTGAAATATATAAATTTTATTTTTAAATATTAATTTTTTATGTTAAATTATTTTGTATAGTTAAAGATATTAACGGTCAAACATAATTATTGAAAATCATTAAAAAAAAATAAGTATGTCACTACTGCGGGCAGAGGGATTAACATGTTGCAACTTTGTATACAACTTCGTGAGCATATTCGTCCGTGGCTCTTCCAGCATCTACCATTCATATTCATTCATGGGGATGTCATTTTCGACCAGGATAAGGTTAGGTCTCCCGAGTTGCATTTTTTCTGTCTTCCACAAAACGCCCTCAGGCTCTTCCTATTTTGCATCACCATTCACCAAGTATAGTTGACATAATAGTTTATTAAGTAAACTAATCATTGATTGGACCTATGAGATCTGAATTGAGATATATTTTTAAACGGTTTAGATGTCGTTGAAGATGATGAGATTCGAGTTGAGATTTATCCCGCGTCTCACGAGCGGCTTGAAAACACATTTTTCTGATTGCGAAGAATTTCAGGGTTGAATAGGAAACAAAATTTTTGTCCCATCAAAATTTCAATAAAATTTGAATTTAACGGTTTGACTAGACGGAAGTGACACGACTAAACACTTATGTTAGTTCAGAGATCAATAGTACTAAGAAAAAATATAGAGAATTAAAGGTGAACGATAACGTAGTTTAGAGGTCAAATAAATACTTGATTAAAAGAAGATTAATTTAAGAGTAAAATGTTTATATATCCCCAGATCCTTGGAAAATGCAAATATAATCCTCAAATTTTCAAAAGTGTAGATATGCCTATGTCCAGCCAAAATATGTAAACTTATACCCGTTGAGTGCCTGTTCAAATTAGCGAGAATAAACGTCCGCTTAAATGACTTTGGACACAACTGCACTTTTAAAAAATGCGAAGTTATGTTTGCACATACCAAATAAAAGAGAGTTACATGATCACTTGGCTCTTAATTTAATGTTCCCATCAACCACGTCGATCTCTTGCCTTTAAAGTGTGATAAACTTTTGCACAAAGTCTATATAAACACCTCCATTTCCTTTGCTTAGTAAACTTTCCATTTCATCTTCTCCCTTGAAGTCCCTATCAATAATATGAATTTTTGGGGTCATATATATTTGCCTTAACCAGCTGCATGGCTTTAATAAGATGGCATTAAAATAATTGTTAATTTTGGGTCAATGCTAAAGAATAAAAACACTCGTGGTTCACAAATGGCAAAAAACCCAACTTTTCAACCAAGTCATTTATCTATACCTATACTAAAAGCGTCAATCTTTTCTTTGCTTCCCGGTTTAGGTACGGTACTCTTTGTGGATTGCTATATCGCGCTCTGTATTTTACTGTATATGCACTGTATTTATACGTATTGTGTATATAATGTATTTAAAAATAAAACTAAATTCAAATAAATCTTATGTATTCAAATACGTATAAATACAGGGCGTATACAGTAGAATAGAAGGCGCGATATAATAATACCCTAGTCTTTCCTAGGCCTTTAACCTTCCTTCACCATCCCTACTTCGTGTCTGCTTCCTATTGAATCGACAAACTCTTACCCCAACGGTCGCCGGTGACTGGTCACGTTCCTGATTTGTCACCCGGTCACCTGCTTACTTCCACCGCCCGCCTCTTCCCTTTGTCCGATATTTTCCCTTCATTTTCTTTATCAAAAGATGACATCTCGACCTCTGCATAAGGCATTGATACGTGTATTTTTCCAGCTCCTCCCATTTCCCTCGTCAGCATTCATTTAATTTAATTGGTGTTTTTACTTCTCCTTCGATTTCTGCTGCTTGACACAAGGTGTGTTAATTTATAGGGTTCTTTCACTTTGTTGTTACCTCGTTCTGATGGTTTCCGCCCCCCTCCACCTATTTAGATAATTGTTTTTTTTGGATTGCACGTTAGGTGTTTGAAATCTGTTCTAAATCACACAATTTTGTATAGTTGATGTCAGCGGTTTTACCTTCTCTGTTATTTTGTTAACCGGATGTTAGTAGATTTAGTTTGTTTACGAAAATAATACTTAGACCAAGGCTAGACCTGATGTTGGTGGCCATTGTGCAGCATGAGTGTGAACATCTAGACGGCACTTCCCTCTTACTTTGTTCGGATGTTTTTATTTCCCATTCATATGCGTGCTTCATTGTTTTCTTGGGTGTTTATTCCTTCATTTCAGGACTTGCGCACCTGGTGTTTGATATTCGTTGTTAGTTAAAAACTTTTGTATAGCTTAGCTCGTCTGATATTTGTTGTGAGTTAACAAAATTTGTAGACCTTACCTGCAATACATGTTGCAAGTTTCTGGAATGTCGAGTACTCATACCCGCTGTATTTGGAGATGTTTTTGCTAGAAAAACATTGGTGATTATTCATATATAGCCCTGTAAGAATTTGGGGAGGAAAAAGGCAAGGAAAATCATATGAAATTGAACTCACTTTTCAAACCATTGGACTTGAACTTTTTATAATGTCTGCTGGTGAACTGGAATAAAAAAAAGAGCTGGTAAGGTGGTGTTTGCATCTAAGAATTATAGGTTAGTTCTTTTGTGCTTCTTTTCGACCAATTTTTTTTAAAGTGGAGTTCATTGTTTTTAAACAGGTGAACTGGTGAAACTGATATGTGAACGATACATGCCTGTTTTGCAAGTGGTTCAGAACCAATTTAAAAGATTTATTACTTTCAATGCTGGTATATGCATTCCTAGGGTTTTCAATTTTTATATTGCAGTGTCATTTCATGTCATATAGTATGGAAATACTTCGCATTGGTGGTACCCTTCAAACTTGTAATTTTATACTATATTATGTGTTTTTGACAATGGTTTTATTTGATAGTTAATAGGGTCAAGAGGTGCATAAAAAATCTTGGTTTTGGTTTTTCTTTGATCATACGAGTTAAGTGTCTCGACCGCTGCTATTGATAATTTTAATAAAATTAATGGGAATTCTGCTGCTACCAAAAATCACTTCTGGTTTTGCCCTTGGTTTGGTAAAATATTTGTCTGACTAGCTTCTTGATTTATATGTTAAAAAGAGTTGGGAGTTGCTATGCTTGAAGAGAGATTCACAGGTCTAACTTTAAACTACGGCATGACCATTCAGGTATGCATTCTTCTAAAATTCTTTTTTTAATCAAGTATGATTCTCTTCTCTCATTATTACCCATCTAAAACTTTTTAAATTATGTAGGTACCCAAAGTAGCAAGATTTATTGGAATCCCTGGAACTGAAACCCCTGAGAATCTGAGGGGTATGATGGTAGAAGTGTACTGCATGTGAGCAAAGACGACTCGGGAGAACTCTGCATTTCTGGCCAATCTTCACATTTTGGCCAAAATAAAATGGTGATCAAATGGTACGACTGAACCATGTTAGATACTTCAAGATTGTGTGTGCCCCTAAAGAGGTTTTGTATGGTTATTTAATTTCTATTGAAATGTGGCATGAACATTACTACAAATTATTCAGTAACAAACTACAATTTAATTCTTCTTTGAATATCAAATATGTTATTCTCCTTCAAAATCATGCTTTGATATTCCAATTACAGAGTTCAAATGTCTCTACCATGATAAAGAAATAAAGCCAAACCTATATAGTGAAATAAAGCTAATAAAGATGGCAAGATGATTATCTGTTGTATTACGCTAACAATGATTTCTTTTTACTGGCAGAATCATTCTCTTCTCAGGATACACAAAGATATGGTATACCTATTAAATTAATATGTAGCAGATTAAAAAGCAAAGGAAGGTCATATTAGAGGTAACCCCACAATCTGACGGTGTTTGATTCCCATCCCAATCACTCTGATTGATTCCTTTCTACTGGCACTTTCCTACCGAAAATAGGTGCATTTCTACGTGATTAGAATCAATTCAAATTGTGTTGGTGGTTTTACATGTCTTTTTTCTTCACAATTTGTAGCATGAAGTGTTATAGGAGTTCTGCAACCATTTTTCGTGCAGTCATCTTGAGGAAGAAGTTTACAGTCTAATGAAATTGGTATCTCTGAACCAATAATCACCGTCATCCTATCTTTTAACTTCTACTGCATAAGATCTAACTTAATATGCCAATTTCATCTTAGAAATCAAACTGTTATGCCATTCTCAACGTACTCTATTTTTGTCGCAATATTTTGTTGAAAGTGGTGAATTGTTGTAAGGCGTGTTTAGAAAGAAGATCTTCGCCACATTGTTTAGGCTACATGTGCTACTGTGGTGAGCGTCTTTATCTTCTTTAACTTGTATCCAAGAATCAGTTGTACTATTCTATTTATAGTTCCCGGAGTCTTTGTATATGATACTTAGCAAGCCTGTAATGGTGCACTTCTTTCCTTTTCAGGTCTCAACTTTTGTTGATATGAAAGGTAATGAAACATTTGATACATTACTTCTTGGACAAGCAGATGAAGTGGTGGAAGAGTGTGTTCCAGGTGAAGATGTGATGATCAATATAGTAACTAAACAAGTGATGCGGTATGTATCTAGTGATGAGGTTGATTGTCGGTATGGATCCGAGCCAAACTGCACAAAGTGCAGAGACTAGGCCTAATCCATATCTATGTACTATGTAATTATTGTAAATTAAGGGCTCAATATTGAGTATGGGAGTATCACAAAACAGCGACTCCCTATATTTTATGTCATTATTGTATTGGATTTGATACAGACCGGTTAGATTTTGGGGATTTGCATGATTAAAAAAAATGCTAATCCATCACGATCATCAATCTAACCTTTATTAATTAGTGTCATTTTGAGACAACCATGATTTTGTACATACTCAGACAGCTCAATGCATGCTCTATAATTAATAATCATTACCATGACAAACTTTGCACCTCAATATTATATTCTTATGTGAGAAGCTTTAGGGGAAAATAAATAAAAAAGAGTAAAGTGCTAAAATGACTAATTTTAGTCTGAAAATGTCAATATAACCATGCAAAATGTAAAGTAAAAAAATAATCCTAACTTATTGATGTATGTGTCAATCTAACCTTTGTGTCGTTGACTTCAATTGTCAACGAAACTTTGGTAAGAATTGAATAAAATGACCACTTTACCTCTATTTTTTAATAAATAAATAAATAAAAAGATAGATTAGTCTACTAGTGGAGGATGACCTATTAAAGGTGGTTTTATCAGACATTAGAAGTCACTTTGAAGGTGTCTTCTCTGGTAGTGACTTTGATCAAAACCCGAAGAACCGCCTTCAATCGAGGTCAGAAACAGTTCCAAATTCGGAACTTGTTTCCAATGTCCCCAAAAAAAGGCTGCCGGAAACCTAACAAACAAACCCATATTTGGGGAAGCAAAGTCACGATTTGCAACGCAGTGACCAAAAACGAAATGCAAGGAAGATATTTACAACAACAAAGAAGTATAACACCACAAATCTTTACAACGCAAGTATAACATCACAAGTATAACAACAACAAAGATTTTTACAACACAAGTCCAATCAAAAGAAGTATAACAAAGAAACAAAAAAAAAAGAAACAATATAGATATGGAAAGTGGAAACCCTAGTGGATAACGGTGGAGCAGATGATGGAGGAGCGACGCTCAGTGGGTGGAGGCTGGCTCAGCTGGCGGCTGATTTTGGAGGAGCTAGCGGCACACGGTGGGAGAGAAATTTGCAGCGGAGGGGTGGTAGAGGTGGGGGTATGACGGCGGTGGAATGACAGTTGTGGCTGGTGTAACGTGGTGGAGGCAGGCTGAGCGGCGGAGGGTGGTGAAGGCGGGGGTACAACAGTGGTGACTGGTGTAACGTGGTGTAGATGGGCTTAAGGCGGCGGTGTGTTGGAGGAGTTAGGAGGACGGCGGTAATTTTTTGGGGACGAGGGAGTTGATTGGTTGAGTTTTGGGAAAACAACTAAGGCTGAGAGAGTATAAGGAAAGGGGAGAAATCCTAATTGGGCTATTATATATTGGGCCAACAAAGACACCAAATTAAAGGCGGTTCTTCAATAGAACCACCTTTGATTGATGCCAACTAAAAGAAATTCTTCAAGAACCACATTTAATCAATAAAAAAGTGACTTTGAACCTTCCGGTATGACCTGGGAGGGAGTTCCAAACTCGAAACCTCCTCTCAGGTTCTCTTAGATAGCAGTTTTTCAGAAATTAGATGGAACCACCTTCTAAGTGGTGTCTTTAATGAGCTATCCTTCACTAGTGGCCCTTCATTTCTTATTTCCTTCTTTCTTCTTCATGTTGTCATCGTTCTTCTTCTTTCTTAATCTAGAAAACTCCAGCTTCTTCAATTTTGTCCATTTTCCCTCTTTGTCCCCTGTGCCCTTTTATCCAAAAGAAATTGGCCTCTTATTTTTCATACACAACTGAAAATCCCAACCTCGTCAAACAAAGATGAAAAATGTATTATTAGATTTCGTGAGACAAACAAACAGGACAACAAACAGGATCTCAGGTATGTCTTCGCCAATCGTAGGGAGTGGTGTGGTGGGTTCGGCCGGAGTGGTGCTCCGCCGTTCAAATTTTTTGGTACAACTATGGATGGCAGTGGGGCGGTTTTTGGTAGAGGTTCGCCCTGCATCCACCCCAATGGGGTGGGTATGGAAGTAGTTTTGGTTGGGGTTGGTCGTGTATGGGTATTGATGCGCCTGCGAACCGATACAAGCCCACCACCGGTCCCTCACTTAAATCTGCAATCTGTAAGAGAAAAGAGGCCCCAAAATGTTATGGTGGAAAACTCTCTAATGACAAATTCAGTCTTTCCCTCCAAGCCAAGCCAATGAATAGTGAAAGTAGGCAATAGAGAGAATACCTAAAAATAGAAGACATACATTTGTATTTAGACTATCTAAACCCTGATGGTGATTGTCCATGACCTAATCCATTCCTATATTTCATAAATAGGCCCAATGATGAATCATCCTCATATGGGCTCCATTATGCTACTTTGGGTCTTAGAGTTTCCCCTTAAGGGTCGGGCTTGATCCATATGAAAATTTAGCATAATATATCATCAAAAGCCCCCAGAAAAACTAAGTGATCTCACAGCTTCGAAAGCTCACATCTTCGAATGATTTTGATAAGCTATAAGCTTTGAGGATATGTCTTCGAAGGTAGTTGAAAGCTTGTGGACACCGAGTCTTCAAAAGTACTGTTTCATTGATTAATGACCTTGAGCCTATATACCTGGGGGTGTCACGTAGGTTTTCTTAAGCAACATGTATTTTTGGAATTCGTGCATGAGGATGGAGAGACAAAAAGTAGGGCGCATGGGGATATCTTAAATAAGATTCTCGCTACCTATTCATGCCTTTTCAGACTTCTATTCTCTCTAGTTAATCATTGTTTTTTCTCTCTCTTCCCCCATTATCTTTCCCAAAAATGCTTCTCCTCTTCATTTAACTTCTTTTTTTTGCAGGTTATCTCAGAGCTTTACCAACTTCAAACTTTTTACCTCTCTCAACCCTCATCGACCAATTTTTCAACAAGTAAGTATCTCTATCATGGCTTCTTCTTCTTCTAGCCCCCTTCTAGATTTTGAAACTACCGTTGTTTCTCCTCAACCTCCCAGCGCGATGAATTCCGAGAGAGGTATTAGCAAGGGATAGAATTCATCAGAAAAAATCATTTTAGATACTGTAGAATCGCATACTTCCAGCGAGATTTCCTCAAATCTCGATAGGTTTGAGACCGATTCAGAGTGTATGGAATATGCCAGTACTATCCCAGATCCCAGCGAGTTCATACCAGAACAAACCTCGTCGGGGAATCATCTTCCACCATAGGTAATAGACTGAGTAAGGGTTTATCGGGGTGCTCAAATGGTGGTCTTTAGCTAATAGAGCCCCCACAGGATGAGTGGTCGATGGGTTTTATTTCATATGCTCCCTTAAAAAGGAATTTTGTAGTCCAAAAATGTGGGGTTGGGGGACCTTTGGGTAGAGATTGTTTTTGAAGAAGCGTATGTGCTTCCTAATGAGGTAAGGAAAGTTATTGAGGAGGTCTTCTATTACCAACGGATTCCCCTAGATACTAAGATGAAAACCCTCAAAGAAGATGAATCCCTACTAATTTATCTATAGGAAGTGCAATGCATCAAATGACGGGTTTGAGTTTCCTTTTTCCCACTCTTCTATTAGACCTGATGGAAGAATTTAAAATAGTTTGTCCTAGTTACACCCCAATGTCATTGTGATTATATTGGCTTTCTTAGTTTGGTGTAAGGAAGTTGATGTAGTCCCTTGATATGAACTTTTTAGGGCTTTATGTCCCCTTTCCAATAATTGGGATGTAAAGGGGACTTATACTCTAGCTAATAGGGTTGGGAAATAATTTAAACCCCCCAATTCAAATAATGTTGGGTGGAAAGATAGAGCGCTAATCTTCTATTGTTCTGGGGCATATCCAACCCCTCGATAAAACTCTGATGTAATATTTGAGACTAGGAAATGCGGGTACGCTGTTCCAGAAAATATGCGCGAAGACGTGGCACGCCTCTAAGGTCCTGAGTCCCTAGATGTTAGGTTTTTTTTCTCGATACTAAGGGAGTGAAACCTTTTGCGTAGCCTTCGTGGGTATATGATGGCATATATGTTTTGGCTGCTGTCAAGCTCTCGATAGGAAAATTTCGAGATCGCCACACTCTATTCCTATGGCAGGGAAGACTTAAACACTCTGGTCCTATGCCAGGGAAGGTTTTCTCTCCTTCACTAGCACAACGCTTATGGCCAAAGCAGAGAAAGAGATGTATAAATACAACATTTCCCTTTTGCCGAGCTTCATCAATGGAGGTAGAACTGTAAGGTGCTAATTTAGCGTTGCAAATGCCTTCTCACACTCCTCTATTCATTCAAACTTCTTAGCTTTTGCAGCACATCGAAGAAAGGAAAGTGGTTCTCCGTACCCTTTAATAAGAAATGGCTTAGGGCTTCTAGGCACCCTGCAACCTTTGAGCCTCATTCATATTATGTGGACTTTTCATATTCATCAAAGCTTCTACTTTCTCTAAATTGACATCGATCCCTCTTTCTGAAATCATGGACCCCAAAAATTTACCAGCACCTACTCCGATCACACACTTCGATGGATTCAACTTCCGGTTTTCCCTTCGCAGAATATCAAACATTTCCTTCAAGTCTCTCAGGAACTGTTTGTAAGTCTTACTCTTCACTACCATGTCATTGACATAAATCTCTAAACTCATTCCAATCTTCTTCATAAAGAGCTTATCAACCAATCGCTGGTAAGTGGTACCAACATTCTTTAACTAAAACGACATCTCCTTGTAACAGAAAGTACCTATGTCTGTTATGAACGAGGTATTTTCTTTATCTTCCTCTGCTATCAGTATCTGGTGATAACCTTTGTGAGCATAAAAAGGCCAAAAACTGATGCCCCGCTATTGCCTCCACCATCCTATCGATCGAGTGCAGGGGTAACTGCATTTAGGGCAACACTTGTTCAAATCTCTAAAGTCGATGCACGTGCGCCATGAACCATCTTGCACTGGAACCATGAATAAGTTGACGAGCCACCTTGGATAGAATACCTCTTCGATAACCTGTGCAATAAGAAGTTTCTCCACCTCCACCTTTATCGCCTCAGCTCTCTCATAGCGAACATTCTCCGTTTCTGCTTAACGTGCTTCATCGAGAGCCCGATGTTAAGTTTTTGGATAGCTAACTATGTCGGTACTCCCATTAAGTATGATGTATCCCAGGAAAACATATCACAGTATTAATCGAGCAGTGATTTTAACTCTTTCCTTATCACCTCCAGTATCATCTTGCCCACGACCACTGGTCCAAAGTTTTGAATTGAAAGCTGCTCATTGCCAGCCGGCCAAAATTTTTCATGTATCAACACTACATCCTTAAATTTACTTGCTCCTTTCACCGTTTCCAAGTTGTAATTTCTCGCCACCACTTGGTCTCCTCGAATGGATACCACTCCACTACTCGTTGGGAACATCATCATCAAGTGGTATGGCGAACACACTACCCGAGATTGGCACATCCAGGGTGTTTCCAAGATCACATTGTAAAGGAAATAGACATCGATAACTACGAAGCTACAGTATATTTTACCCTATTGTCTTCACCTGCAACCCTGACTGGCGAAGTGATTTCTCCCAAGGGGTATACCATTTTTCCAGTGAATCTTGACAACGGTAAGGCCGATTTTCTCAGATTACCACGACTAATATCCAACTGATCAAAGAAAATTATAGACATGATCACAACTCCACTTTCATTATCAATGAAAACTATCTTAACCAACGAAGTTCCGATCATTGCATAAATCACCGTGGGGTCTGCGCGAGGATTTTTGTTAGCAATTGCATCCGCTTTCGAGAACGTAATTGTTTCATCGGGCCAGAATCTCTTGTGGACCGGTTCTCCTGCCAGAGCACATCTTGAGTCAGCCTTCATCACCATATTCGAAGATCTTTCCCCAATAATTCCATTAATGACGTTGATTACCCTATGCACAACGGGATTTCCTTCGTTCCTATTTTGATTCTTCGTGGGATTATTTTGTTCCGGCTCCTCTCAGCGCTCCTGCCTCTGGCCCCGAGGACCACAATCAGCTCTATTCACAACATTAAAATTCCTCTTGGGAGACCATCTATTTTTGTGTTCAATTCTCTGCTTCGAGGGATGGTCTCGAAACGGCTATTGGTAAGGCTTCTTGAGAAAGTCCTCTCTTTCACACCATTTTATATCCAATTAAGATAGCTATATTCATTAGTATGATGGCCATAGTCTCTGTGATGATCAGAAAATTTATCTGTGGCTCCTCTTGCAGCAAAAGCTCTGTTCATTTCCTTCATTGGTGGGGTACCAAAAAAATTCCTCAATGGATACTCTAGATTTTTACCGGGGAGCGCCATATGGGCGTTTATTTTTCAAATCTCAATTTTTCCAATGGCCTCTTACCTCGAGGATCATTGGACTTCACATATTTGTTCATCATCCCCTCTCTCTTGTTTCGAGTTTCCTCCTCAACTTCTCGACCTTTGAGTGCTGCTCCAAGGCCTCCTGAAGCTGCTGAAGCGTCTTCGGGGTCTTCGTCATTAGCTTCTTATACATCTCCAAGTTCTCTATCCCTATCAAATATCCCTAGGTCACTTCATTCTCCATTACTTTGACAACTCCAAACTTTCATCGATATATCTATAATAAAAAGGCGTAGTAAACTCCCCTCATCTTTGCTTCGTCTGATACAACCCCACTAGTGTCTTGGTGAAAATTTTCTTCTGGAAATATTGACTCAGAAGTGCTCCACTTAAAATCTCAATACGACTACAATGAGCCCCTGGGCAACTTGTTAAAACTCTCCTGAGCCTTCCCTCGAAGATAGCTACCTACCAACTTGTAATTTAACCTTTCATCAAAATCCCAATTTCCGATAGTTTATCACGCAGGTCCATATCTCTTGCATAAGTTGGAAGCCCCTCCGGAGGCTATGTATCGACCAAGCCAGTGAACCATTGTTATCATCGGGCCAAATGGGGACCCTGCTGGTTGCCTCGTTGGCCCTATCAACCTGCATGTACAACTCCCTTCCTAAGGCATCTCCAGTTTCTCCCGATGGAAGATCTCTGCTTTGGTCTAGTCTTCGATGAAGGTCTTCGTAGGGGAAAGCATACATGGGCTACGAGACCATGTGCCCCGATTAAAACCAACCCCCATACTTCCCGAGTACATGAGGGGCATAGATCCCTACCCATAGCAACCATAAATTTCATGACCAAATGTTGTGTGATTTGGCCAACCTTGAATCCCCATCAACGACACTGCTCCTTGACTCTGTTTGATGCCATGTGAAGGGAATACATACATCGACCCAGACGTCGGGTAGCTCACTTGCATATGTTTAAGGAACGAAGATTGTGACCTTGGTTGTATTGTCTCCCTCGCATATCCCACATACAAAATGCCTAACATTTGGCTTGCAAGGGGTAAATCTCTTGTTTACATCTCCAAAGTCATCAAGGGTTCCGTAGTCATCGAAGGTCCAGGAATCATTGATGGGGAATGATCTGGTATGGTCATCAATATCTGTGTCATTTGATCAAAATTTTGTTGCGATCTCGTGCCCCCTCTATCTCCCATGCTCCGATTCTCTCGAATCATTCGTTCATAAGCCTCAATATGGGAATCACCAGAACACTCGGTGAGAGGGCCATGCACACCTCGCGATCTAAACAATAGCATTGCAGTGCCGATTCCACCCTGGTTCTATAGTGACCTCCATGCCTTTCAACTCCATACCTCTAGCCTGCGATCCTTCAACCACAGGAATCACCAAGTTGGGATCTGTTGATGCTTTAACCGGATTCATCTCTGCAAGTTGTGCTGCTAGATAGTAACCATCATTCTTTTCTTCTTGTAAGGAGACTTAACTTTGTCACATGCGTCTGTTCCCTCGATCCTCGGCCTCTCGCTCATTCGAGTAGAAGCTGTTGAAGTGGACATGCACTAAGGGATCCAAATATGACTTAATCAGTCCCACCGGGCATGCCAATTGATGCATCTGTGAACCGCTTCAAACCCACCGCCGATCCCTCAGTCCAAATTTGCAAGAGAAAATAGGCCTCAGGGTGTACCGGGGGGCAACTCCCCGATGCCAAAGTCAATCTTGCCCTCCAAGCCAAGCCAATGAATAGTGAAAGTAGGCAATAGAGAGAATACCTAAAATAGAAGACATACCTTTGTATGTATACTATCTAAACTCTAATGGTGATTGTCCATGACCTAATCCATTCCTATATTTAGTAAAGAGGCCCAGTGATGACTCACCTTATATGGGCCCTATTATGCTACTTTGGGTCTTTGAGTTTCCCTTAAGGGCTAGGCTTGATAGCCCATATGAAGGCTTAGCCTAATATATCACCAGGATTGAAAATCGTACTCGTCATGGGTAGTGGGTTGGGCGTGGATATTAGTTCACAACCACCACATCCCCGTCCCGCCCCACCCCACTAAACCCGTTATATACCCACTAATTTAATATAAATAAATGATTATTTATCCATATTGCACAGATTTTTCCTATAATATTTTTATTTAAATGCATTTATCAATTTTAACATAATAGTTACTATGAAAAAGTAAATTTTATCTATTTTTGGAGATATAAGTGGGATGATTATACAATGGATTTGAATTGGGAAGGAAGACCCAAGTGGGGGAAGGAAGACCCAAGTGGGTGACGGGGTGGGTGTGGATTTTATATATTACCCGATGGGGCGGGGGTGGATTTTAAGGTTGTATCCGCC
>JAULKM010168238.1:0-15885 GCA_032355605.1 Rubia tinctorum | reverse complement strand
TATTTTGATTTCTTCAAATTTACAGTTTAAACATTGGTCTTTCCATAACTTATGGAAAGACCGTCTTTCAAGAGACATACTCTTTAAATTTTATAAAAATTAAAACATTTAAAATAAAAATTACTATCATCATAAACTAATGAAAATGACGTATTTCCTACAAATTTCTCATTTGTTTGGAAGTTGGGGGTAGTCATTTCTGGTGTACTGATAATCACGTTTGAGCCTACTTACGTTGACCACCAACAACAATGGACAAATTAACGCCCATATATTTTGGTGTTTTACCTCTAACAAGAGAGAAACTTTTCCACAAATAATATCTGTCATCTCTAATATTTTCATCATAATTATTATCACACTGTTCAAATATTATGTTTCACTATTTATATATTTACCTACATACAGTAATAATAAATTAATAATTAATAATTAATAATTGAAACTACTTCCTACAATAAATTTAACAATATAATATAAAATAATATTATTGTTCATAAATTTATTCAAATATGCGGTAAAACGTTGATAACGAATAGTGTCAAAAAATAAAAGAGCAAATGGAGTACTTTGTACTCTTGATCGATGGAAGTATCTTTTCCTATAAAGAAAAAAAAGTTATTTACATTTATAAATCTGATTTTAGTCTGAAAGTGTCAATATAACTCTGCAATCTTATCAAGTGTCAAGATAACTCTAACTTATTATTGTAAGTGTCAATCTAACCCCAACTTTTGAAAAAATTGTGCCGATATACCCAAACTCTATGTATCCAACGTTGATCATGTAAATTCCGGCGAAGAGAAAAAAGGAATGACTAAAATAACCTTTAGCTAAAATTTAAAAAATTTGTGCCCGAAATACCTCTCAGAGTTATACTGGGTTATTTCAGCACAGAGTCAATAAAGTCAAGGTTACATTTGCACTTCCGATATAAAGACAGAGTTATTTCAGCACATAGTTAATAAAATGAAGGTTATTTCAGCACAATGAACATTTGAGAAATTAATGCCCGAATGCCTCCACAACATACAAGAGCCACAAGGAAGACAGCAAATTACAGCTACATCCAAAAAAGGCACCAACGTAAATCCACAGCAACCAACTAACATTACAATCATTCAAAACACAACAAAAATTATGAAAAACGTCCCCTGTTTTGACAGTACATGAGACGAAACTAAACCCATCCATTATAGGATTTCACAACCAGCCCATATTTAACACCATAAACAACACGAACATAGGCAGGAAAAACAAACTCTAACATCTCCACGAGCCCAGAAATCACAATAAAACATACAAAATTCTAAAAACTATAAAAACCCTAGGAAATTTATCCCCAATGACACATTTTACCCCTAAATCTCAAACAATGGACAAAACCAACTCCATAAGGGGAATCAGAGGTAACAACCGGGGCAATATCCAACACATATTGATAAAAGATTACCATTTCAGATGATGCCCTGTTTTAGGGGGGTGGAGCCAACGGGAAAAATGCAAAACAAGGAAATCTGCCGGCCGCTTGCAGACGAGGAACAAAATACACCGACGCCGACGAGGAACGACGGACAATTGTAGAGATAAAGGGCGACAAGGCGACGCCTCGATTTCTGTGCTTCAGGCTGAAAGCGGGAAGAAAGTTTGGAGTAGAATAGAAAATGCAATAGGAAAATAATAGAAATAAAGTAAGGGGTAAGGACGTCATTTCATTTTTTGTGACTTTTTTCTTTTAAAAAAACAAGGGCAAAACGGTATTTTCACCTTATTCCGGCGGACAACTGGTTGACTAAAAAGTCAACATGGTCAAGGTTTATTTTGACACTTTCTGAGATTGCAATGTTATATTGACACTTTTAGTATAAAATTAGGGTAATTTTAACACTTAACTCAAGAAAAAAAGAGAGTAGATGTTACGCTTTCAAATTCTAGTGTATGTACTATGAGAAATGTTATTGAATAAGACATATTTGAGCGTATAGTTTTATTTAATAAAAGATGAAGGGTTCGTTTCTTAATATCATTCTTTTTTATCTAAATAATTTTGTAGTTATAAGATTGTAACGTCAATGTCTTCTCACACGTTGAATAAGGAATCAAATTCTTGCTTTGTCACATGTTAGTTTTTTCTTGTCATTGGTGGTTATACCCACAAATTCCTTTTTGTTGATTTTACTATTTTTCCATCCCTTTCAATTTTTTTTGTAGAAATTGCTGTTGTCTTAGTTTTGTATAAAAGAAGAGGAGCATCCAAAGCTATCAAAAATAATCGATGTCTTTTTTTCTACTATCAAAGGCTTCTAACAAAGATCTCCGATAAGGCATACAACTTAAATTTTGGGGGAAATAAGCCCACCAAATAAAAAGAAAGTGACTTGGGATATCGAATGACAAAATGGGAGATGTCACTCGGCTGTCCAATTTGAGTAATAAAGTAAGGGACAACGTGGGGAAAATGTAGATTTTACAACGGAACGCCGCCTGCCTGATCATCTTTCTCTGGCCTCACAAGGATCTGAGCCGACCAAGTAACAAGATAGTGAAGTCGTGAATCTATGCACAAAAATGGATGACATTTTAAAAATATTGACACATATCAAATGGGCTGAAATGTACAAATGGGCAGGGTACAGGCCCAACAAATGGGCTAGTAAACGAACAGCTTATGAGCTAGTACAGAATAGCCCATGTATAACATCGATATCTTTATCTTTACTTTCGTCCTCGCTTTTCTGAAGTCACACTTGTCACCTTATTCAAGTGATCCAACCTAACACTACCTGAAAGGCTCAAGACATAAAGTACCCCGTTGAAAAGTAATGTAAGATGTGGACAATTTTCTGACTGGATTAACCGAATACGATTCCACATTTAACAAAATTAATTCATGCTTTTTAACGCGGTTAGATTATGATGTTTATATCTCGATTCTGGCAATGTAAAAATTATATACAACAGATTGATATAGAGTGTCGGATGGTGTTTTTTTAGTACGGGATGATTGTTATTGAGAATCAATCGTATGTAGGTGTTCGAATGTTTCAATTTAAACGATGTCTTAACATTTCAAAAGACAAAGTTTGCGCTATAACATTCATTTTGACATATAATGTTCCATTAAAATCAAAGAAATGTTCTCTTCGATAATTGCATCAGAAGCATTCCAGGGGCGTTGCTCATGAATCAGGATCGACTAAACAGTACAACCAGAGGCGGTTCCAATTTTCGCGGTCAACTGTATTCTCTTCTTCAATATCTCAGATGTGGGTTTCAAGAAATTTACACAAATCCTACACCTTTTTGCGGCCTACTCATGCTAATGTATCAATTTCCACAATTCAGCACTTCTCGTGAGCCCGGATACTATCCCGAGAATAAAGGAACGGTAAGTCTCATCTTTCGAGTATTCACAGACTTATTGGAAGATAACTTTTTGGGCCATGATATGAAGTTCGTAGGTACAAAGGTAAACATGTTCCAAAAACTAGTTTAGATTGTCAAGGCGGAGCCAATACTAGGTCACGTGTCAAAAATTATTTGGTCCATTACCCCAATATACTCAATTCCCCAACATACAAAAAATTATAGTGTTTTTATTTCAAGAGAAAAATAAAATAAATATAAGTTGGATAACCATAATAGAAATCACCAACGCAGTATCATCTCTATTAAGAAATTTATCTAAAATTTATAATTTTTAATAGAAGTGGTTGAGTGTGAATTACCACTGCATCATGACCCATTTCACATGTTTTGACTTTTTAACTAAAGGTTAACTAGTCGTAGAAGCGTTTGGAACAACTTATGAGCCAATACATAAGCGTTTGCTAATGAGATTGGTAATCCAACACCTCCCTCCATTCAGTTAATTACAACACGCTTTCTATTTTAGCATGTTTATTTTATTCTGACACTTTTTATTTATGGATTGATTCAATATAATCTCAATCACCCATTTTACTTTTAAATTTTACAATCTAATTTGCTCCACACATAAAAAATAAATTAAGGGGTCGTTTGGGTCAAAAAGGGAAATTGAAAGGAATTAGGAAAAGGAAGGGAAAAGAAAGGAAATGAATAACCCTATTTTTTTATTAAAAAAATGGTTCAATTGTGGAAAGGGAATCAAATTCTTCCTCATTTCCTGTATTACTGTTTGGTTCACACTGGAGAAAAAAATAGTTTCTAGCATTGTTTATAAATAAAATACACAAGTATAAATTATTTCACATTATCAAAACTGCTAAAAAATATAAAATATTTCATGAATTATTGTCTTATCTAGTTCATATAAAAATATTTAATATAAAGTATGTAGTTCATCATCTTTAATTTATTAATATGTTGTATGTGAATAAAAAATATGTAAATCTATTTATAATATATCGTAAATATTTTATTTACGTATTTTCATCTTTATACATTTTTCCCCATATCAGATGCGACAAATATATTTTAAAATATGCTATTTATTTAATATAAAAATGTGCTCATGATGTTAAAAAAATCACATACTCCTAAATAATGGACATCTGGAGAATATCATTTAAAAATATAAAATTGATGCAAATCTAAAATATTACATACTCCATCAACACATACATATTTTTCTAATAAAATAATTATAATTTATAAATCAAACATTGATTATTAAACATCGATAATCATATTACACCTAAATATCATCACCTCCATCAAAAGCATCTGAACCAAATTAAAACCATATTTCCTTTTCAACTGGGTTAGGCAGTAAGACATCCAATTTATTTATAAGACCTCTATAATATAATAATATTTATGAAATAATATTATTTTTATGAAAATTATATAATTATTAATTTCATTAATATTCCACCCATGCATAATTCAAAAGGTAAAATTATAGCATTATTTTGAGTAAGGTGCAATATTAACCCCGTGTTTAATTCGAAAGTGCAGATATAACATTGTAAAATCTAAAAGTGCAATTTTAACCCTGGATTTCGTTGATTAAAATGTCAACGGTCTAATTAGTCAGAAATTGGTTAAATGACTATTATGCTCTCGAGTTTAAAGAATTTAAAAAATGGAAAGACAACAATACCCTCCATTCTTATTAACAAAACAATTCCTCTCCTTTTCCCATTTTCTTTAATCTCTCTCCTCTCTCTCTCTAAACCAGCGAATCTTCCCTCTCTTCGCTAGAAAAACCCTAAGCAAGCATAGGGGGCCGCCGTCTCCGGAGAACACCCACTCCGGTGGTCCCTCCACCCCAATCCCACCTCTCATCACCCCTACCCCAGTCCCACGCTACCCCGGAGGGGAGTTTTTCTCCGAAGAACACCCAAACCAGGTTTTTACTCCTCTGGTAAGCATACCATCCGTCGCTCTCGATGCTATACCCATCTAACGGCATCGTCGATTGGAGGTCAAAGTTTTTGGTCGATGGTCCAACGGTGTGGTTCTAGCGGTCGCATTATTCTCTCTTAGTCTCCCTCGGATGGAAATCTGAAAAGACATTGGAGGAGAAAGAGACATAGTGCACTAACCAGGGTGAGGAGGTGGAGGAAGAGCAAGGGAAGGTTTTGAGAGGTTAAAAAGGATGGAGGAATCGATCGAACCAGCACGGAGAAGGAGAATGGTGGCGGCGACGCCGCTGTTGGTAGGGATTAAGAAGGGAATGATGGGGGAGAGATGAGGAGCTTTGAGAGGATAGGAGGTGGGGGTCGTGGTGGTGAACTGTGGAGGTGGTGAATCAGTGAGGTGGTGAATTGGCTGGGGATGAAGATATTGGTTAGGGAATCGACGAGGCAAGTGGTGAATCAGTTGGGGATTTGGCGACGGTGAGTGGTAGATGGTGGAGGTGGTGAACGATGAGGCAGTGAATAGGTTGGAGAATTGGCGGCAGTAAGGTGGTGAGTTGGAGAATCAGTGGTGATGAGGTGCTGGACATCGATTATGATGATGAAGAGGATGAACGAGAGATCTGAAGTTTTATGGAGATTTTGACGATGATGAAGAAAGGTGGCGGTGGCGGTGGTGCTCAACGGTGGCGGTTGACGTTGCTTGGTGGTAGCGGTGGTGACGGTGGCAGTTTAGGGTTTTGAAGATGAAGATGAAGAAGTGTAGGGGTATAATGGTCATTACAATTTTAATTCTGAGGTTAAGGCTATTTTTATCTTTTCAGGATAGGTCAATGGCTGAATTCCTTTAGTCGATATCAAAATAGCGCAATTTGGGTATAATTGCACTATTTTACAAAAACTTAGGGTTAGTTTTGCACTTTCAAAATTTAATAGGTTTATTTTTTCACTTTTCCCTATTATTTTTTACTTATGAAATTAAGTTTTTGTCTTAAATTTAATTAAGTTTAATTATTTAATATATTAATATTATATAATTATAAAATAATCATATTTTTATAAAAATAATATATTTATTATAAAACAATATAACTATTGTTCATAGGTATAAATTTTTTTTAAAATTACTTAAAAATTAGTTCATATAAAAATTATAATTTTTTAAAAATCAACCTATATAAATACATAAAACAAAATTATAATATTTTAATTAAAAGTATAATCATAATTTTGTAATTTTAATTTTGTCATAGATACAAAGTATGATTTTGTTTGGGAGTTGAGAAAACAAAGAGAAAATGGAAGATTAAAGGAAGGCTACAAAGAGGGAAAAAGAATTTCAGTCCCCGGGAGAATTGTAAAACTAGATATGACGAAAGAAAATTATGGAAATGTCAAAACCAAACACTAACTAAAATAATCAAGGTCTCAGATTCCCTTTCACTTTCTTAATTCAACCCACCTCCTAAAATATTTTGCCATGTAATGAAGTGCGAAAATTAATTGAACAAGGGATTATATTTACCCGAATAATGGGAATATTTTGTTGAGCATAATCATCAAGCATCTTATTCGAGTGACGAGTGATCGAATATACTTCGTCGCAAATTTCAAGAGCAGGTCAAAATGGTACGTGATAATAGGGATTTTTAATGTTAAATTTGACATTTTACTTAGTTTTAAGGGACAATTATATTTATAACCCTAAATTTCAGTTGAAAGTGCTAATATAACCCTGCAATTTCAAAAATTATCAATTTATCCTTAGCTAATTATTGTATGTGCTAATCCACACACAAGCCTAACTTTCAAAACATTTGTGCCGATATAGGCAAGTTCCTAATTCCTGCATTGACTTATGAAATTCCATCCATGGCAATAAAGTGAAATAACGGAAATACCCTTTGCCCACAAAAGAAAATTTGACTGTCAAAATACCCCTTCAACAGAAATACTTCAAAACTCAACCCCGCCAGAAAACGTTGTTGCAGCTTGCCACCTACGACCTGCCGCTTGGTCCTCACCATTCCACAGCCACCCCTGCAAACCACCACACCACAGCCACCACGTCGCTGCGACTCCTCCATCCCTCTACCCACCGCCGCTCAACAAGTTACATTATTTGAACTACATACTAACTCAACAAGTTTGTCAAAGCTGCAACATCTATCCTCGCTTTCCACCGCACGCCAGTTCAACACCATCACGGCACATGGTCGAAGCGACATCAACCAGAACATAGAGCATCCATCCAGGGATGCAACATCATCTTTCCCTCGCTCTAGCTTCCGACAATGGGACCACCAGAACCTATCTCGGACGCCGCTGGCTCCTCCCTCTCTGCGCCGGAGCTCACTCCTCCATCCCTATTTGCGCCGCAGCTCGCTCCTCCCTACCTCTTCGCGCTGCCGCTCGCTCCTCCCTACCTCTTCGCGCTGCCGCTCGCTTCTCCCTCCCTCTCCCCGCTTGGGTTTCTCCGATTAGGGTTTTGGGTTTGCGGAGGAAGAATGTCGATTTGCTGAGAATGGAAACGGAGCAACAAATGGGAGGAAGAAAGGAAAAAATACGTGATAAGTCATAGTCGAAAGCGGAGGGCAGATAATCATGTATCTAATTGCTGAGAATAAAAGTGGAGGGCAGATACGCCCTTTTACCTTTTTTTCTTTTTTTTTCCAACAAGGGCAAAATCATCTTATCCGTCCATCAGAATGTTGACTAAAAAGTCAGCGCAGTCAAATGTTATTTTGACACTTTTTGAGATTGCATTATTATGTTGACATTTTCATCCTAAAACTATAATCATTTTAAATTCATCCTAAAACTACTTATATAACTGTACTTTTAATTTTCCTTCCAAGACTACTTAAATTTTAATTCCAGTAGATTTTTCATCACATTTTTCACTTTATATGAAATTATACCTTTTGTTCCCATCTTTGCACTATATTCGTAAACGTTTTTAAATTATTACAAAATCTTTTCACTTGATGTTTTATCAAATATAACACATTTTAATTTAGTTACTAACAACTCAACAATTATTGATTGTTTAAAATGAAATAATTTATTTCTTTGAGGTTAAATTGTTGCCTGTTAAAATTTTCTATTTTTCTAATTTTTTCCCTGCACCTCTTCTACCATGTCTTGAGCATCACTAATTTAGCCATACTCGCCATATATTATGATCGGGTGCACTGCTCTGACCACTTGGACAAGTTGGGGTGGGTTGGGAGGCTCGTCCCTCTTTGTTATGTGCGCCAAATAGGGAGCCTTTATGTGAAACAAAAACGAATGAAATGTGATTTTCCGGAAAAAAAAAAACCTATATGGATGTCTCTTCTTTTCATATTTTACTTTTCAATGATAGCAATAACACTATTACCGCTAAAAATGTCAATTTAATTAACTCAATTAAATTGACTAACATATTTAAAAATCAATTGATAGCACATCACAATATTGTTGGAACCTTTAAAAGAACATTTTTTTAAAGAAAAATGAACAAATCTATAATGTCATCTAAAAATAGATGCCAAAACTATCCATTTATCTTTCTTATGTGGATAATTGAAGGAAGGAGTAGATTCTTCAGTAGAGAGAATGATTTAGAGAAAGGAAAATTTTAGATAAGCAAAGAACTCATTCTTACATATTCGTAGAGAAATATGTTTGAATTGGAAAATTACGTATTTAGTACATTATCAAATTAATATATAAAATTTAATAATTGATAGAAAGATTTTCCATATTGAAATATGTATTGATGACAAGAATAAATAGAGTACAATAAGAACAACTAGCTAGTTCAAGTAGAACTTTAGTCTAATTATCAAGATAATATATAATCAGAAATCTGATTTATTCTAACACACACACACCATCTCCCTCACACGAACCGTCGGTGCTCAACGACGCAAAACTTGGACCTGAAAAACTCGAACAGTTGACGAGAAAGACCTTGGTGAAGATGTCCGCAATATGAAGAGAGGTGGAGACATGAGCTACTCGAAACTTTTCAGAGGCAACTAACTCGTGGACAACGTGGTAGTCAATATCGATGTGTTTCGCCCACTTGTAAGCAACTGGATTTGGGCCAAGAAAATGGCACTGCTGTTATCACATAACAGCAGTGGTGAACCAGACAGCGGAAGACGCAGATCACGCAGCAAATGAGTCTGCTAAACAACCTCTGAAGCGGTGTTGTCTAGAGCTCAACATTATGGCTCTATGTTGGAACGTGAAATTGTAGGCGGTTTCTTGGCCCTCCGGGAAACAATGTTTCCACCAAGAAAGACAACATACCCAAAAGTGGAACAACGAGTCTCTAGGAAACGTGCCCAGTCATCATCATAATACCCTAAGACCAAGACTGGTGAAGTACTGGTCGATCGAAAAGAGTGTCCAAAATGCAATGTTCCTCGAATATACCGAAGAATCCGAGTAACTGTAGCATAATGATTGTCACAAGGGTCCAGTAGAAACTGACGGTATTGACCGAAAAAGACAGATCAGGGCGAGTGATAGTCAAATACGGTAGAGCTCCTACCAGAAAATGGTATAAGGTCGGATTCCGGAACGGAGGACTAGTTGAACTATAAAGCTGTGAGCCTGGAACATATGGAGTAGAGATCAGTATAACATCCGTCATCCCAGCGCGTGTAAGGATATCCCAAGCATACTTTGCTTGCCCAAGAAGTAAGCCTGGGGGAGTAGTTCGAGACCAGGAAAGTAATTAAGAGCACTCAAATCCTACATGGTAAACTCTATATGGTTCTGATTAATAAACTAGCGAAGAAGAGTCAAATCATTGCCGGTGAGAATGATGTCGTCAACATAAACCAGCGGATGAAGCAATGATGAACCCCTAGAAAAGACGAACAAATACATGTCGGCAGAGCTACACTGAAACTCGAGCTATGTCAAATAAGTGCTAAATCGCTGGAACCAAGCTTGAGTTACTTGCTTAAGACCATAAATGGCCTTTCGCAAACGACAAACATACTCAAGATGAACCGGATCCTTGTAGACAACAGGTTGCGCCATATAAACTAGGGCATAAAAAATACTGTTAAGGAAAGCATTCTTGACATCCAACTAATAAAGTGGCCAAGAACGCATCGTGGCAATAACGAGAAATTTCTGAACAGTAGAGGCTTTGACCACAGGGATGGAAGTATGGTCATAATCGAAACTCAGAATCTGCGAGAACCCCTGTGTGACAAGACGGGCCTTATAGCAATCAACTGTACCGTCTGGTAAAAAATTTAGTCTATAAACCTATTTGAACCAACAACGTTGACATCGATGGACTTGGAACAAGATCTTAAGTATTGTTGCTGACAAAGTGCCGAAAACTCATCATCCATAACAAAAACCCATGCAGGATCTTTGAGAGTTGTGCGATAGTCAGTGGGTTCCGACCTCACCAGTAGAGCAGCAAGTAAACTGTGCGCCACAATATCTGAGTAGTTACGATGCTGAATAGCACCAGTAGCCGATATAGTGCTCATCTGATGTTTGCGCTCCCTAGGAGGAAAAGTCATCGGTAGTGAAGGCTCGGGTGAGGCTGGTGAACTGGCAGCGATCGAGGGTGTCAAAGATGGAGGCACCGAACTTGGTGGCAGTGTGGCTGGGGGCACAGGTGGGATAGGCGGAACCTGATTAAAATCTGAGAAACAAATAGTACATGAAGAAGGTGTCGATGGTGTATAAACTGGTGGAATGGCAGGGATAGTTCCATCGGGGTCTATAAAGACTGAGACATCCAGTGCTGATAAAGCAGATACTGTCACCGAGGAAGTAGCTGAGGCGAAGGGAAAATATATCTCGTCGAATCTGGCAAGGGGAGTGATATCAACCTTTCCCTTAGAAGGATTAAAACACCAAAAGCCTTATACTGAGAGTTGTAGCCCATAAAAACACAAGGAATGCTCCGTGGAGCAAGCTTGTGTTCCGCAAATGGGCGCACAAAGGGATAAATCTGACACCCAAATAGATGAAGGTTTGAGTAGACGAGATCATGACCATAAAGAAGCTCAAAAGGAGAAGCCCCTTGAAGAACTGGTGTAGGTAACTTGTTAATGGTGCAGACAGTAGTCGCAAAAGCATCATCCCAATGCAAAATAGGCATATGTGAGTGGAACAGTAGTGTGAGGCTCATTTATGTGACATGTCTATGTTTGCGCTCAACTCAGCCATTTTTTCTTGTGTAGACACGAAATCAAGTGGTGAATGCTTTTGGCAAACAAATGGGATCGTAGGCTAGTGTTTATAAATTTTGTGCCACCATCACTCTGAAAAATCTTGATTTTGGATGAAAACGGATTCTCAATTAAGGCATCAAACTGCAAATAAGTATAAAAAAATTATGGCTTACGACGAAGTGGAAATAACCAAGTGAAGCGTGAGAAATCATCCACAAACAAGACATAATAAGAAAAACCATTCGAGGAAAAAATGGGGAAGGGCCCCACAAATCACAATGTATCAAATCAAGAACGTGCCCATCACATTTATGGTTTCCAACAAAAGCCAATATTTGACCTTTCGCCATAACATATGGGGCGCATGTCTGAGGTTTAGAAAACAAAGAGGAAATCGAAATTAACCCAGACTTTTGCAAATTGGAAATAACTACTTCCAGTACATGGCCAAGCCGAGCATGCCAAAGGTCTTAGGACGCCCGTCCTTCATTCAACTGTAAAAAGGAAACTAGTGCTACCTTGCCTCTGTCCAAAACTTAAAGACCACTCTCACTGTGGCCCCTGCCCACGACTGCCCTAGAAATTTTGTTCTAAATGAAAAGGTTTAAATTATCATAAATTTGAGAGTCACTAACATCAGATATCTGAATAGAAACACCATCACAACCAGAAACATGGAATTAACAGAATAAGAGGTGACACTATCCAGACCAGAAGCTAAAGACGCCATGTGAGTAGTCGCACAGGAATCAATATACCAATCAAATGTGCGAGTGGATGACTCTAGCTGCATGGAGGACGGAAAATTTTCAGCCAAGTGAGTCGAGTCTGTACGACGAGTTTGGGCCAACATCTTGTAACAAGTTGCAGCAAAATGACCAGGCCAATCACACAAGGTACTGCGTGGACGACCGCGACCCAACCCACCAACTGGACTACTGAGCAAGCCAGCCAGCCCTGCCACCTTGGCGATCGCCGAATCTGCCACCCCTGACGGCGTGTGAACCGTACGCGCCGCCACCCCTCACCGACACGTGATCCTACGCGCGATCCTACGCGCGATCGACTAGGGAGTTTTCACCAATAGCAAAAGCGACCGGCCCTGTCACTGGAGCTGAGTGACCATGTAAATTCTTTTAAAATGCCTCATGGTTTTTGGCGTAGTTCATAACGCCGACATATAAATGACGTAGAGGAAGAATTTATCAATGGGGTAGAAAAATATTTAAATACAGATGCAAGAGCAATAAAAAACCAAATAATTTAATCATCATTTGACACAGGAGAGCCCATAAGAGATAACTGCTCTAAAATATCTTCATATTTAAGACGAAGTTCATGGACAATACCAGTCTTACGTATACCGTGAGTATCAGCACGAAGACAGAGGATGGTGGATGTGCTGCTATTCTAAAAAATTGCTGCAATGCTATCCGAGATTTCTTTAGCAGTTGAACAGTCAGGAATTTTTGCAAGAGTTTCAGGAGTGAGGAAGGAGAACAGAAGACTGCAAACTCTTTGATCTTCATCAATCAATTGATCATATTCTTCTTTGGCTTTGTTTTAGGTGGCACGTGGATCAGTCTTGACGGCACCAAAGGGAGACGTCGTGACAGCGACGAAGGAGAGAGTCGGATCGGCCGGTAGCAGAGAAGGGAGAACCATATATGGATTGGATCCATCAAGAAATCCATACAACTTATGAGGCTTGAGACAATAGCCAATTTGGCATTTCTAGAGAAGATGGTTGGAGGAGGTGAGCTTAATTTGCATCATATGGAGAAGGGTATTGTATGATAAATTTTCACTGGGCATGATGAGTGGTGGCGCCGAAAAAATTTAATCGGAGAGAGAGGGGGAGAATTTTTTTGGCCAAATGAGGACAAGGGGGAGGAAGGCGGCCGAAATGTATTAGGGTTTAGGAGGTTGGATTAAAACACTGCTCTAATACCATGATAGAATGATTTGCAGTAATGAAATATTGTATTACAACTAGAACTCTAGTCTAGTCATCAAAATAATATCAAATCTAATTAGAAACATGATTTATTCTAAGAATAATATTTATTTTATATAAACATAGATTTTATCCGATTTTAAATTTATTTATTTTTCTATTTTTATTAAAAAAAACATGTTGCACTACTCTTTCCTTTTTTTATTTGTAATCAACATGTTGCACCTGTATAGTTTCAAAGCATTAAATGTCCAGTACCAATATAACCATACTTATTTGAGTAAGTGCTAATATAACACTCAGATAATTTTTAATGCAAAAACAATCCTAACTAGTTAATGAAAGTGTCAATATAACCCTCAAATCCCATTTACGGCACTGACTTCAAATTCCGGCGTTGACTCTATATAAATAGACCAAAATACCTTTTTGGAGCAAAATATAAATTTGAGTGGACAATTTTACCTTTATAGTTTGTCGGACAACTGCCAGACCACTGCTGGACCGCCACCGGATGTACTGATATAACCCTATAAATTTTAGAAATATGATGATATAACCGTACCTGTTACGGTGATGGTGCACCAGTGGTCCAACGACGGTCTGCGGTAGTCAGGTGGTGGTTTGACGACAAAAATGTATTTTTTAAATAAAATTTTGGTTGAAAGTTACCGAAGAGAGTTATATTGCCACTTTTAAACAGTGCAATGTTATATCGCAACTTATATCAAGTAAGTAGGTAATAAAAGTATTTTTCTCATTAATTAATCACCCACCACCTTTTCCTCAATTTAAGACAAATTAAAGTACAAATTAAATAAAATGGAGAGAGTCTAAATGACACGTATTTTGTTCATAAATTTATGAATATGCTACATTATATTTTAATTTAAAAATAAATTTTAATTCAGGTATTGTGCTTTATAGGTTAAAATATGTAATAAGGTGAGTTCGAATGTGAAAATATATGAAATATTATATAAAATGTATATTATTTAATTTAAAATATGTATTGTTTACTTTCAATATTTAATAATTAATCAAATAACTACAGTAAATAAGTTAAATTATATAGAGAAAAGTGCATTTTAACTCTATGTCTTGGTCGAAAGTGCAAAAATAAGCTAGTAAAATCTGAAAGTGCAAAAATAACTTTGGATTTCGTCAACCGAAATGTCAAAAGCCAAATTGTCCTGAAATAGGTGAAATGACCACTATACCCATGAGTTAAAAAAAATAATATCAGAAAATGGCCTTATGACCTCCGTCGTTTTGCCTAATTCCTCGTCTCTTCTTCATCTCTTTTCACCACCATCGTCCTCATCTTTCAGTTAATCGGCCACCACCACTATTCTCATCGTTTTGCCTAACACACCGCCACCGCTCATCTCTTTCCCCCGTTCCGCCCTCATCTCTTTCTGTTAATCGGCCACGCCGATTTGTTTTTCGAGTTCGATGGCTTCTTGAACAACGAGCGTAAGGATTTAGGCAAAGGGATGACGACGGTCGTTCCCATCGCTAAATTTCCCGGTGCAGGCGGCGTTTCTCCACGGCTCATTTTCGGAGCTCATCCACCACCTTTAGCGACAACTATTCAAACACCACCGATCCTCCCCACCTAATTTCTTTTTATTTCCTCTGCACCAGCATCTCTGCACTTTCTGGCGGAGAGAGGTGGTGTTTGTGGGTTGTAAGAGAGAGACAGATCTAGGGTTTTAGCTTGCGATGACTGGGCTAGGGTGGAGCGTGACAGGGAGAGGTGGTGGCGGGGCTAGTGGCGGTGGAGCTAGTGGAGGCAGCATAGCTAGTGGCTCGGCGACGGAGTGCCGGTGGCATGTTTGAAGATGAAAAAGAAGAAGAACCCTATGGGTATATTTGTCATTACATTTTTTGTTTCAATAATAGGGGAATTTTTTTCTTTTCATAAATGGTCAACGGCTGAATTCGTTCGGTCAATGCAGGAGTAGTGAAATTTGGGTATAATTGCACTATTTTACAAAAAATTAGGGTTAATTTTACATTTTCAGATTTTACATGGTTATATATGCACTTTCTCAATTTAATAGGGCCATTTTTGCACGTTTCTAAAAAATATACTAGACCATCCATAACTAAGAACATACCACCTGTCACAGGGACAGAGCTACCCCTCTGCAAGGTATGACAACCTACCTTTTTTATATAAAAATATCAATTTTCAAAAATTATTTAATTCATTAATACTATATGATTCAAAAAATAATAATTAATTAATATGTAATTGATTAGTGCCCTAATTTATTTTTAATTTTAAACTCACTTTATTTTGAGTCCGTCTCTTGAAAGACGGTCTTTCCATAAGTCATGGAAAGACCAAGGTTTAAAGTGTAAATTAGAAGAA
>JAULKM010168214.1:0-15886 GCA_032355605.1 Rubia tinctorum | reverse complement strand
TTACACAATATTTAAAGAATCATCAACAAAATGTATTAAAAAAATGTATACCACAAACACCGCGCATCGCGCGGTGCTCATCCCGCTAGTTTATAAATAGTATGTAAAGTATCATTCCATTAAATATAACACCGAATGTCATCATCTAAGATAACACTCAATGACTCACATTCACACACATTTAATAACTGAAAAAATGGAAACAAAATAAACTACTCCGTAATAGAATTTTAATAACTACCCCGGAGAGAATTGGACGCATATTATGGTCAAGGGTTTGTAAGGAAAAAGCATGCAACTGTTAGCTAAACGTCCATGAAAATGGCCTACGTTCCTTCGGCTTCGGCTTCGGCTTCGGCTTCGGCTTCGGCTTCTTTCCATTTAGGTTCCCGACAAATTTTACCAAAGTAAGGATATGATAAACTATCTCTAGTTTTCCCTCCGTTCCACATCAAATTACTGGAAAAAAAATTTCACGCTCATAAAAAAATATCTAATCGTTAATATGTTCAACTACGTATAATAACAGTAAACAAAAAGTTATTTTTGAGAAAATACTTATTTTGACGAATCCAACAATATCATATACGATAATATTATTATGACGAATCCAACAATATTGATAATATTATTGTTTATATATCTATTCAAATATGTGGTCAAAATTGGACATTAAATAGTGACATAAAATGAAGTGTGCGGTTTGATCTGGGATAGAGGGTGTATCATTTACAAAAATCAAAATTCTGAAGGAAATACTAATTTTTAACTCCCTCTGTCCCAACAGCATTTGTAGTGAGAGAGGGGATGTTTTTTGGCAAGCTTGGCTGGCAGTGGGGCTTGTTGTTTTTTTAATTTTTTTGCTTTGAATTTCAGGCTGCTTAAGCCCCTGTCGAAATTAAGCTGCTTTTGGCCCCTAAAAATGGCACCGCACTATTCATAAAATTGGTGGGAAAAGTTAAAAAAAAATTAATTACACAACACACAGCTGCATTTCCAGTTTGTCCTGCAACAGTACCAAATTTTAAAAACACCAACAGTTTTCCACCAATTACAACCCTAGATCCAAACTTTTCTTCCCCCATAAAACCCCACTTTCTCACTTTACAGAAACTTGAAGCTTCATTTGAAGAACATCTCTGCCTTCCTATCATTCCAACAACAAACATTGTCCTTCACTAGTCTCCCCCACCCCATCTGTTTATCAAACTTAGGAACCATCATGTAAATTCATTTCTCTTACTGTCATATTAGAAGCAACCTTCATTGAACCCTCCAGGTCCATAATTGGACTGGTTGCTCTCAAAGTTTTGGTGGATCTTCCCTTCATCCTAGGGTAAGTAAGAAATGAGGGAGAAGAATTTAACCAACATCGAAAGTCAACACTTAGCAGAGTATGTGCTGGACAACAGCAAGGGGGGAATCCTCCAGGGCAAGCGGGAAGAAGCAGCAGCCGGGTTCCAATGCAGTATTTGGATTGTCAGTTACGTATGAGCAATGACCAGAGTGCAAATCTGCATGGGATATCAACTTGACATGAAGTCAAAAATGTTTGGCCTCACAGGTTATAAAAAGGTAACCATGGACCTAGATGCTTTAAAAGTTGTACCTGCACACAAAAGAATGACTATGAGGAGCACAAGTGCTGGATCAGGAGTTTCAAATAGCACGGTTCAAGGGGCAGTTACAAGTAGGGTGATAAAGAGTCACAGAAACAGCATCAAACTAGCTCTAACAAAGAAGAACAAGGTAACCATGCTTAAGTTCTGTTTAAACAAGTTAGATAACCATTTCAAATTCCACTCAATGGACACAACCATCCATATAGACGAGAAGTGGTTTTACATGTCAAAACCAACCGTGTGTTACTTACTAACCCCAAATGAGGTGGAGCCACATATAACAACTAAACACATATCACACATACCGAAGCTCATGTTCATGTGTGCAGTAAGTTGACCAATATATGGGGTAAATGGAGATATGTTATTTAATGGGAAGATAGGGATGTTTCCATTTGTAGAAAGGGTGCCTGCAAAGAAGAAGAGCAAGAACCGACCTGCAGGAACTATAGAGACTAAGCCAGTGGCAAAGATAAAAAAAATGATGTAATTCAGGAAAAGATAATTGAAGAGATCATTCCAACCATTAAGGAAAAGTGGTCAGCTTTCTTGGGGAAGGATATTTTCATACAACAAGATAACTGCAGAGCACATATCAATAATTGGGACCCCAAGTTCAGAGTTGTGGTAGACAGTGATGGATTCAACATAAATCTGGTCAGCCAGTCCCAAAACTCACCAGATATGAATATCTTGAACCTAGGGTTTTTTAACAGTATCCAAACCCTACAACATGAAACCCCAACCACAATCATTAAAGGTCTACTAGAAGCAGTGTGCTCAGCTTTCAATAGAGAAGATCCATAAACACTGAACAAAGTATTCTTGAATCATCAAGCATCAATGATCGAGGTGATTAGAATGAAGGGATGCAACAACTATAAGTGTCACATATGTCAAAGGATGCACTTTCAAGGGCTGACAAACTACCAAGGATGCTAATAGTTGATGAGGCTTTGGTGAGGGAAGCAATGGAATATCTAATGACCATTCAAGATATAGAAGAGGTGGAAGGGCTGATGCTTGATTTGGGATATGTTGTATGGCAGAGTCCCAGAGTCTTGTAGAAACAGGGACAATAATTTTGAAGGGGTTAGACTATTGGGAATGGCATGTAAGTCCAGAAACTTATTTCTTTTTGTGTGAAAAACAAGTTTCTTCTGTAAACCCTTTATTATATTAATGAACATTTCATTTCTGGTTAAATGCAAGAGCCATCCAACTGAATTTTTAGTGCAGAGTTGCTCAATACAAACAGGTATGGGATGCCATCAACAATCAGAAGCAGCAAAGGTGTTCAATCAAGTCATGAACTAAATGGGAATGCACAAGTATCATGCATTTCATGAATTCACGCCAAGGCTCTTCCACATTGAGGCCTAATTGAACATTACAGCATACATTCACACAACAAACAACCACTCAACCAGCGAACAATTCACACAACAAGCTTTATAAGCATGAACCGGTAAAGCAAGCAATAAACTTTCAAAGCATAAGTAATGCATGTAATTCATCATATAATAGGGTAAGTATGAAATACATGTAACACCATGTATTACATCATATAAAAACATAAGTATTGCATAAATATAACAACATGTGTTGCATCACATGAGAGCATAACTACTCCATCAAATGTTGGAGCACAAGTATAAGTTAAAGCATAAGTTAAACCACACATGAAAGCATATGTAAAAACATGTAAGTTTAATCATAAGTCAAAGTCCAAGTTAAAGCATAACTTGAAGCATGTAAGAAATGATAGGTTACATCATAAGTTAAAGGATGTATTGCATCATGACAACACAACTTAACCCGGGTGTTGCATCATGTATTATATGGAAGCATAAGTATTTTAAGCAATTAGCAGCATGTAACGCATCATATAAAAGAAGAATACAAAGGCAATAGACCCAAATATATTACATGTTTCGTCATAAATCACTACACAAACTAAATCAGCACACAAACAGGATAAGCAGAAAGCATTTTATATTACACCATAAACCACAACACAATTAGACACAAGAAGCATGAACCAGGATAATAAAAGTTTCACATACAAAATGAGTAAAAAAGTTGTAAAGAAAAATCACATAGGCATAACAACAATAGACACATTCATAAACAAACCCGCTTGGTCATTGGACAAAAAACAATAACAACACAGTCAGGGAAACAGTACCATAGGCATGAAGGTGCATTTGGTCAGTACACAAAGAACAAAAAAGAAGCATTATAAGTGTCCTCCCCTGTCTTATTCAACAACGGATCCATAACAGCACTTAAGGGAACATTAATCCATAACATCTCAGCTCTTATCTTTCAGGTCTGCAAAAAAAATTCAAGACAATCAGTCCGTTGAAAAAATCGAAACAAGTATCTGAATGAAAGATAAATGTGTTATCACTCATCTTTTTCAGCCTCTTCCCTATGTTTAGAACGTTTCAATAAACCACGAAGGCCAGGAACACACATATCAGCCACTAAAAAGACAGAGTCGATTCGGTCAAAGCAGAGCAGAAGAGGGGGAGGTGGCATATGATCCGTCAAAGACCTAGACACACTCGGACTCAGAGGTGGACACCGGACGTAGAAGAGCCGTCTGACACAGCCCTAGGATGTGGCTCAACCACATGGACCCGGTTTGACCCGACTGAAGGCATAAAACCCGACATAGCCAATGTATCACAACCGGGGTACCACCCACGGTTCATGCATGTCACATGGGGGTTAATGGGTAGGGAAGATGAAGGGGAAATGTGAAACTGGGTGGCGCCACCAGTAGATCTAGCCGAGGATGAAACCCTAGGGCCATTATTGACTCCGAGCAGAGCCACCCGGGGTTTTTGAATCACCGGCATCGGCACCAGGGGCGGTTATAGCCTCATTCTCCGGTGAAAAGATCCGGTCGAAGAACAGGAATCCTCGACATAACATTTCGAACAACCTCCCCCTCCCCCTCCTCCCCCCCCTCCCAATAAAACCCACAAGCAGAAGAATCCATTAGAGAAACTATCGCAGATAAACAGCGTTGACTAAAAATGGGGAGATTAAAGATAGGATTCCACCCGATTAGGAGCAGTGAAACTGAAGGGGGAGATGAGAGAGAGTAGAGGGTCTAAGGCGCAGATGAAACCCTGGAGGATTTCTTATGGAAAGAGAAGAGGAAGAGTGGAGAATACAATAAATGCATGAAGTGAAGAATCTCAAGACAATAATGTCGTTCTGAAAAGGTGAAAAGGTTAATAGCACGGGTTGTTGGGGGATTGAATTCTGGTTGGTGAGTCGTTTTAATGTGGGATTTTTTTTTGGATTCTGATCAGCATTAGGGTAAGTTAATTGGTCTAATTGAGATAGGTTAACATATAATTAGAACTGAAACAAGTGGCCCAACCCAATAAAAAATGAGTAAAAACTTTTTAAAAATGGAAAAAAAGTAAAAAGTGTAAATTCAGGTGTGACGTTCAAAAAAAAGGAAATAGTGCAAATAGATGTGAGACAGGGGGAGTAGATTTTTTGTTGCTGTAATAAATAAAGATATAAAAGACAGAACAGAATGGGCTCAACCGGACCCTACTTAGGTCTCAGGCATTCTTTTTTTACCTATCCAAAAAAAAGTCTACAGAAGTTTTTCGGTCTCCTCTCCGATCACATTCAAACCCTGCCTAATTGTATGTAATTTCTGGCTACGCAGGTAAATACGATTTATTTTTAAAAAAACAAAAAGTTCTATGCTTCCATTAGTGGATCTTATAGTATTAAGAATTGTTTTCATGCAATTATAGAATTTATGTTTCTTTTTAAATATAAATATTCTTGGGAAAAGTGAATAAATAACTCTATTAAAATTTCAAAGCATAGAAATGATCTTGTAAAATTTAAAAGTGCTAAACTAAGCCTAACTTTTTGAACAATGATGCAAATATATCCAAATTGCACTGTTTCAGTGTTGACTTAAGAAATTCATACATTGACCAAAAATGAAAAGGTAAAAATACCCTTAATTTTGAAACTAAAATTCTAATGACCATTATATCCCCATAGGCTTCTTCTTCATCTTCAATATCCTAAACCTTGAGAACCACCGCCACTGCTGAGCACCGCCGTCAACTGCCACTACTGACCACCACCGCCACTGTCGATCACCAAATCCACCGCCAAGCTCCACCTCACCACCAACCTAGCCCGCCCGGGGAGCGCCACCGCCACTCCGCCAGGGCACCACCATCGCTCAGTCTCTTTCCCCGCCTGATACGATATCAAAATGTCATATATTACATTTTTCTTAATTCATTATTACATTAGGGTTTTAGGATGTCAACACTGCACTCTTTTTCACACTGGATTTTTTAATGAGGTAGTGTGATCATTTTAGTTTATTTTTATTATTATTAATAAAGCCATAAACTCAGTCATGTTGGGTTAAAAAAATTAGTAATATTTTAATTAGGGTTTAGAATATTCAGTTTTATTTTGATTAGAATTAGATTTGGTAGGTTTAAGGTAGATTCATTCAAAAATTCATCCAATATTTGGATTGATTTATTTGGATGAATATGATTAGCATTTAGATTTAAATTAGGTATTATAGTTAGATATGATTTTAGTTTCTTAAATCTGTCATAATTATTTTCCGTTTCTATTTGTACTGCCAGAATTTTACCCTATAAATAAAGGGGTTTGGCCGAAATATTCCACACATTATTATAAATCAAAAATTCATATTTTCAAGTTTATTGTTTGCGAGCATTAATTTTCATTATTGCTTAATCCTGCTGGTTAATTAAATATCAATACCCTTTGTGAACTACGGGCTAGTCAGAGAACAAAGAACCCTTTATTTGTGAGTTAATCATGCGGGCTAGTTAATGAGCAAATTTTCGAGTTGAGCATCAATCACAAGGGTTTGTTGGTGATCAATTCGTGCGATGTAGTGAGGGTTTGTAGATCCCTTTATTCGGTCAAAGATTTTAATTCCGCAATCCAGAGTATTCGCAAGGAGATTCATATCACCGCCCATCTCTAGCACCATCTCCCCAGCCTCCAACGCCACATCCCCAACACCATCATCACACTTCTTCCTCATCCCGCCATTGCTCAACACCTAACACCAACCCCAAACCCAAAATTCACCGCCGCCGCTCAAACTTAGCCCCGTCTTCGACGCATCTCCTTCTCCACCCGTCACCGCTCAACCCTAGCCCACCCTCAATGCACCTCCTCATCTGCCCACCACAACTCTAACCTAGCCTCACCCTTAATCCTAGCCATGCCACCACGCTTTGCCGCTCAACCCTAGCCCCGTACACGATGCATCGTCTCCTCCACTCATCACCGCTCAACCCTAGCCCTGCCCTCGATACACCTCCTTCTTTGCTCGCCACCGCTCAACCCTAGCCCCATTTTATATCCTAGCCACGCCGACACACTCTGCTGCTTAACCATATCCCCGCCCTCATTCCTAGCCACACCGCCACACTTCGCCATTCAACCCAAGTTCGCCCTCAATCTTAGCCACGCTCCACCGTTCAACCCTAGCCACATCGTCGACACAACACCAGCACTGCCTCGATGCACTTTCTCCTCCGTCCGTCACCCCTAAACCCTAGCCCCATCGTCAACCCTAACCATGCTCTCATACCCCACCGTTAAGGCCTAGCCTCGTCTTCGACATAAATCCAGCACCGCCTCAACGCACCTCTTCATTCCCCTGCCATTGTTCAACCCTGACCACACCGCCACACTACACCATGCTTCACCACCTTAACGCAACCCCAGCCTCGACGTCACTGCTCAATTGTAGATACGCAACTGTGTTCCACCCTAGCCCCGCCCTCAACCCTAGATCCGCCTTGATTCGCCCTTCAGCTCTTCCTCCTCCTCTCCCTTGCCACCACCATCTCAGCCCGACCTGAAGCTCTCCTCTGACCGACCTGAAGACACCACCTCTATCCCTGGCTCTTAAGTTCCTTCCAAGAGTTCCAACATTGTGCTCTCCGTAATGTTCATCTCCTTGATAGGAGTTCCAAACAACATCTTGAACATGTTGTTCTTCTCCATACTGATGTTTTTGTGATGAGGCAAGTAGATTTTTGAGTTCACTACACTCATGTATGGTATACACCTAAGTTTTTCCTGAGTAGCTCAAAGGTGGTAGAATCCAGTGGTTTTGTAAAAATATCAGCAAGTTGTTCCGATGTTGGAACATAGGCTACCACGACTTCCTTCCTTTCAACAAGATCTCGAATAAAATGGTGTCATATATCAATGTGCACTGGATTCTTAGAGATATCAATGTGTCGTATATTTAGAGATATCAATGTGTCGTATATTTAGAGATATCAATAGCACTTTTATTGTCACATAAAATTTTCAAAGAACCTTGATAGATACCATAATCTTTCAAAATATATTTCATCCATAATAATTGTGCACAACAGCTTCTAGCAACAAGATATTCAACTTCAGCAGATGACAAGGAAATAGAATTTTGCTTCTTGTTGTACCAAAAAACCAAATTCATGCCAATAAAGAAACACCCACTTGTAGTGGTTTTACGATCATATGCATTACCAACCCAATTTGAATCACTATAGCCAATAAGAATTGAGTCTTAATTCTTTGAATACTAGATTCCATACTCGGAAGTCCCACTCACATAACGAATAATTCTATTAACTGCAGTCAGATGTGATTCCTTCGGATTAGCTTGAAATCGTGCACATACCCCAACAATGAAACATATGTTTGGTTGGCTGGCTGTAAGATACAGTAAACTCCCAATCATACTTTTGTACAGTTTCTAATCAACTGAAACACCTTTCTCATCTTTCCCCAATTTTTATTTGGTTCCCATTGGGGTTTGAACTGACCTGGAGTTGCTTAAACCAAACCTTTTTCACCAAATTCATGGCATATTTACTCTGATTGATGAAAAATCTATTATATTTTTGCTTCACTTGAAGACCTAGAAAATAAGTGAGTTCACCCACCATACTCATCTCGAATTCATCCCGCAAGGGGTTTAATTTGATTAGAGCCATATATATATATATATATATTAATTTGTATGTGTCATGGTTAGAGTTAAAAAGTAGCAAATAATGGTAAACCTGGGGATTTAAATAGGGTAAAGTTAAGAGATTGAATGACTATATATGGAAAAATTACAAATAGAAAGTTATTTGTATGGCAGATTAAAAAGGGAAGTACAAAATTTATTGTAGGACGGAGGACGGGGAGGATATATAAAGGGATTATTACACTTCTAACCCTAACTTTAGGCTGAAAGTGTTAATATAACCCTGCAAAACGAGAAAGTGCCAATAGTGAAAGAGGATGATGTGTATGTTCATCCCAACAATGTGAAGGCTAACTCCAGGACTTTTTCTACAAGAAAGATTGATGATCTGCCTTGGAAGATCTCGGAAAGTTGGCAGTTCCTCGGGTGAAGTAGTTCAAAGAGTCAGAGAGGCCAAGAAGGTGGCGGTTCAAGCAAAAAATGCAACTTTCAAGGTCCAATTAGATACTCTTGAAGAAGAATTGAAGAAGTTGGATGCTGACATTGAAGCCCAGACCAATGCAACTGACTGAGTCTTTGATGATTGATATTTTTAAAAAAATCTTGAATTTTTATAGATTTGGCATGTTTTATGACCCCAAGGGGGAGTATTTTTGAATTTCTTGATTTGGGATTTCTGGATTTTATGATATCATTTTGGGCCCAACTAGAAGCTATGAACTGTTTGGAATTCTTGGCTGAATATTCGATTGGCGTTGCTGAATGTGTTTCTATTCTCATATTTCTAACAGTTTGTTAGACTGATGTTCCAACATGGGGTAAATTTTTCTCTGAAACCTTGTTGCTTTATAACTGTCTGGTTGATGTTCCAATATGGATGTTGTTGATGACTATTAATTGAAGCTGTAGAATTCAAGGGGAGCTAAGCTAAATGTGCTTAAGGTCATGTTCCAACATCCATATTGATATGATTGATTTATTTATTTGCATAATTGACATTGTGAAATCCAAAAAGGTTGATGGGTCCACAAAATGCCAAAAGGGAGAGATTGTAAAGTCCTGAATTATTAAGTTGGCAATTTGTTGAAATTATGCAAATATGGAATGTTGTGTTGCAACATCAATTATTGAATGGTATGCAAGAAAAGGAAGGCCAATGTGAAATCCGAGAAGCATATATTTCATCTGAATTGGTTTTGGTTGCAAGATATATCAATTTTTATATTTATGAAATTATGGAATTGGAATTGATATGGGAATTTTGGATATGGTTAAGATATGGATGAAATATTCTAGTTCCTAACTTCAAGGGATTAAATATGGAATTCCTATCTCCAAGGGATTTTATTGTTGTCAGAATATTTTGTGGAGATAGAATTTCATTGGCACAAGTTACTTGAAATGTGCGATCAGTTCTTATATATTGTGAACATTCTGGGTGAGCTACTTACGGTTTTAAAAGAGAAGAAAATTTGTATTCAGATTTCAGATATCGAAAGTAGCGTGAGCTTTACTTGTGTTCCAACATGATCAATACATTGTTGATCTATGTTCGGAATCGGAAGCCATATTTCCTCCGGAGGAGGAGATCCAGCATCGACAAGTATCGAGGTCAGATAGAGTCTGACTAAGGCGGATCAGTAGTAAGGGGAGCTTGCAAAATCCACTCATTGTAATTAGAAAATATAAAAATAGTTGTATGGTGTGCATTTTACTATCTTGTTCTGATTAGTGGATTTATTCTTAACTGGGCCAGACCCCGCAGATGCAGGTGTTTTTCATCGAACTACGCAACCAAGTATTTTGTTCGTGCTTTCCATTTATTTACATACTTGGTTCGATAATTTATATTGGAATATAATCGCCATAATTTCAAATTTTAGGTAAAATCAAATTTGAATTGGTATCAGAGCAAGGTCACTTACTTTTACCTTGGTTGTGTCAAGGAAAGTGTGATCCGGTTTTACCATGGCGACCGAAGAAGGAGGTTCAGTATCTCGACTACCACTTTTGGAGGGGAAAACTACAACTATTGGAAGGCTCGCATGAGAGTTTTCATCAACTCACTGGATGAACTGGCATGGTACTTTATGGAAACAGAATGGAGTCACCCAACTAAAGATGTTGAAACTAATTCAAAGGAAAGGGAAGGAGAATCGAGCACTAAGAAGCAGAAACTCAAGGAAAAATCAACTTGGAGTTCAGATGAACTTAGGGCATCAATGGCAAACTCAAAAGCCTTGAATGCTATTTTCACAGAAGTAGATGAAAGTAAGTTCAAACTCATTTCGACATGCTATCAAGCAAAGAAGGCATGTGACATTCTGCAAACAATCTATGAAGGAACAAGGCGATTACGAGAATTTAAAATTAAAATGCTGGCCACTAAATTTGAAGAATTAAAGATGGAGGGGGATAAGACTATTGCGGTATTTAATGGGAAGCTGAGAGATATAGCAAACATGGCATACCAACTCGGTAAAACCTATAAGGAGACGAAACTAGTAAAGAAAACATTAAGATCACTACCTCAAAGATTCTCAATGAAAGTTTCCGCCACTGAATAAGCAAGAAATGTTTCTACCATAACACTGGATGAACAGATGGGATTCTTGCAGACTCATGAGATAACTCTCGAACTACCTACGAAGAAAACACCGAATGAGTTGGCCTACAAATTTTCCTCTTCAAAGATTGACCACGATTATGAGAGTGATTATGGCATTGAAGAACTTGCATTGATAAAAAAAACTTCTCAAGAATCCTGAAGAAAGCAGTGAATAAAAGATCTCAAGAGAAAGCAGGTGGAAGTGGAAATAGAACTCGTGCACAATATTTTGGTAACAATAGAGAACCACAGTTTGAACAATCAAATCAGCAGTTTCCAAGAAATCAGGGTGGCAAAGCAAAGCAATCCGGAAGAATACAATGCAGAGAATGTGAAGGATATGGACACATCAAAGTAGAATGTGCTAATACAAGAAAAAACAATGAAGTTCATATGTTACCTCATGGAGTAATGATGAAGAATTTGAAGAAGACGAGGAACTCACCTGTAACTATGTGGCATTAGGAGCAAAGATTCCTAACATGATTGAAACTGGGTCATGTTCCAACACAGTGATGACTGATGTTACTGTATGTTCCAATACAGAAAAGCAAAGTGGTGATTCATCAAGTGATGATGACAGTCAGGAAGTGAATGATGACGACATCTATGCAGCTTATGAAAACATGTATGAGATGTGACTGAAAGTTGTTAAGACCGAAAAAATTCTAAAAGCAGAGAAAAGTGAATTTGCAGGTAGGAAGTCAGAAGTGATGGATCTCACTGATAAGTTAGAAGATGAAATTGAACAACTAAAATAAAATCTGAGGCTGACTACTCAGAAGGCTGAGATGGCTGAAGCAGCAATCCTTAAGCAGAACACTGGTAAGGCAAAACTGGATGATATTCTGACTATGGGAAGGAACTTCAGAGACAAACAGGGAATCGGCTATGACAAAGTTGAGATAAGTATTGTAGACTTTAAGACAGGAGTACATATCATGAAGAAGAAAGTGATGAAGATTCAACGAAGGAAACCTGTGTTGTGCAGCTACTGTTTTTTTCAAGGTCATATACATGAACAGTGCTTTAAACTACTCAGAGACATTATGAATGGACGACAATTGTCTGCATGTTCCAACATGGATGATGATCAATAATCAAAATTGATCAGAATGGTATGGATTCCTAAGCGCACAAATGTTTGTCTTGTTGCTCACACATCTCTTATTGCACACTCTAGAGACTCGTGATACTTTGATAGTGGATGCTCTCAATAGATGACTGGAACACATGAGTTTCTGAAAAAGATCAAACCTTATGATGGTGGATTTGTTACATTCGGTGATAGAAAGAAAAGTCGATTGGTTGGCAAAGGAGAACTGCAGATTGATGGATTCTCAACCTTCATAAGTGTGTTGCTTGTTGAAGATTTGAAGGCAAAGTTGCTGAGCATCAACCAATTGTACGATGACAATATGACTGTGGATTTTCATAAAGGCAGATGCATTTTCAAACATGATGAGGACAAAGTACTCTCATGAATTTGATCTTTAGACAAATGTTATCTGTTGGAACAAGAAGTCAAGTGTCTAAGTTCTAAAGAAGATGAGGGAACAATGTAGCATAGGAGGCTAAGACACATCAACTATAAAACGTTGGTGAAGATTTCAAATGCTAAAATCGTTCTAGGTATGCCTACTCTCATTCATAAAAAGGGATTTTTTTGTAGACCATGCCAACAAGGTAAACAAATTCGATCACCTCATTCGTCTGTTCAGTATATTACAACTTCGAGAAATTTTGAATTATTACACATGGATTTGATGGGTCTGGTCAATACACCAAGTATAACTGGCAAGAAGTATATTTTTGTATGTGTTGATGATTTCTCCAAATACACTTGGGTAGCGTTTCTTAAAGAAAAATCTGACACGATGGATGTGTTTAAAAGTTTGGTGGTCAAAATGCAGATGAAAAGGGGAAGTCCTGTAGGAAAATTTGTCAGAGTGCACAATGATCATGGGAGAGAATTTGAGTATTCTCAGTTCAGCGATTTTTGTGATGAGCTTGGAATACATCATGAATTTTCAGCACAAATCACACCTCAAAAAATGGTATTATTGAGAGGAAAAACAGGACTCTATAGGACATGGCTCAAGTAATGTTGGCTCAAAAAGGTATTCACAAGAAATGGTAGGCAAAGGCAGTCAACACGGCATGTTACACTATAAATAAGATCTATCTTCGTCCATTCACAAGTAAGACCTCTTATGAAATCTGGAAAGGTAGGAAACCTGATGTTTCATACTTTCATGTCTTTGACAGCAAGTGTTATATTCTCATGGCTAGAAAATAGTTGACTAAGTTTGATAGTGGCGGTGATGATGAAATGTTTCTGGGATATTCTGTGAACATTCGTGCTTGCAGGGTTTACAACCTTCGTACTAAAACACTTATGGAGTCTATCAATGTGATTGTTAATGATTCTGATGATAAGGATGTATCAAAAGTAGGGGGAGAATGAACCAGCCCCAATGCATGTTCCAACACAGAATAATTCGACTGACCAGCAAGTCAATGTTGAAACACCATAAGGATCCAAAAATCCGGATGACCCAGAAGATGGTGATATTGAAACATTCATTCCCAGATCTCCACCTCATGTTCCAACACAGGAGGCACTTGAACCCATCTCTAAGAGAACACATGCTCTACCACGGGTAAACTATAGGGAACTTGCTGGATTACAATATTTTATCTCACTGATTGAACCTTGGAACTATAAACAAGCCCTACTTGATGAGTATTGGATTTCCGCCATTCAAGAAGAACTCGGGCAGTTCGAAAGAAATGATATATGGTATCTCACTCCTAATCCAAAAGGTGCTAATATTATTGGCACCAAGTGGATCTTCAAAAACAAGTCGGATGTTGATGGCTGAATTACTCTAAATAAACCAATAATGGTAGCTCAAGGATATACTCAAGTAGAAGAAGTAGATTTCGATGTTGGACTAGTTGTCAGGTTAGAATCTATTCGAATTTTACTTGCTACTTTCTGCACTCTGGATTTTACATTGTACCAGATGGATGTCAAAAGTGCCTTCTTGAATGGTGTGGTAAATGAAGAAGTCTATGTTAAGCAACCAAAAAGACTTGAAGACCCTCACTACCAGCGTCACGTGTATAAACTGAAAAAGGCATTGTATGGGATAAAACAAGCACCCAGAGCATGGTATGAGCGACTGACTAACTTTTTCATTAAGAAAAGTTATCGTTGAGGGGGCTAGATCGCACGTTATTGTACTGGATAGATCATCAAAAAAAATTATTGCTCAAATTTATGTTGATGATATTATTTTTGGCTCTACCTCACAATCTATGGTACATGATTTTTTTCACCCTAATGCGGGATGAATTCGAGATGAGTATGGTGGGTGAACTCACTTATTTTCTAGGTCTTCAAGTGAAGCAAGAATAGAATAGATTGTTCATCAATCAGAGTAAATATGACATGAATTTAGTGAAAAGGGGTTGGTTTACAACTCTAGGTCAGTTCGAACTCCAATGGGAACCACAGAAAAATGGAGAAAGATGAGAAAAGTGTTTCAGTTGATTAGAAATTGTACAGAAGTATGATTGGGAGTTTATTGTATCTTACAGTCATCCGACCAAACATATGTTTTAGTGTTGGGGTATGTGCAATATTTTAAGCTAATCCAAAGGAATCACATCTGACTGCAGTTAATAGACTTATTCATTATGTGAGTGTGACTTCTGAGTATGGAATCTAGTATTCAAAGAATTAAGACTCAATTTTTATTGGTTATAGTGATTCAAATTGGTCTAGTAATGCAGATGATTGTAAAACCACTACAGGTGGGTGTTTCTTTACTAGCATGAATTTGTTTTCTTTGTACAACAAAAGGCAAAATTCTATTTCCTTGTCATCTGCTGAAGCTGAATATCTTGTTGCTGGAATCTGTTGTGCATAATTATTATGGATGAAACAGATGTTGAAAGATTATGGTATATATCAAGGGCCTCTGAAGATTTTATGTGACAGTAAAAGTGCTATTGATATCTCTAAGAATCCAGTTCACCATTCTTGAACTAAGCACATTGATATACAACACCATTTTATTCGAGATCTTGTTGAAAGGAAGGAATTCGTGGTAGCCTATGTTCCAACATCGGAACAACTTGCTGATATTTTCACAAAATCACTGGGTTCTACCACCTTTGAGCTACTCACACAACACTTAGGTGTATGTCATATATGAGTGTAATGAACTCAAAAACCCTACTTTCCTCATCACAAAAACCCTCAGTATGGAGAAGAACAACATGTTCAAGATGTTGTTTGGAGAGCCTTTCAAGGAGATGAACATTACGGAGAGCACAATGCTGGAACTCTTGGAAGGAACTCAAGAGCCAGGGATAAAGGTGGTGTCTTTAGGTCGGTCAGAGGATGCTCCAATTTTGGAAACTAAATTTTTTAGGGGAAAATCCTTCACTTTCAACGGTAAATGGTTTAAATCTTTTGATGACTGTATTGAATATTACATGAAGAGTGACAAGAGGCTAGACCTAAGGGGTTTTTAAGTCTCTGTCTGAAATAAACAATGGGTATTATTTAAGTTATTGACCTGAAGGTATTATTGGAGATATTCAATATATGGAAGA
>JAULKM010168204.1:0-15886 GCA_032355605.1 Rubia tinctorum | reverse complement strand
GGTTGGGCGAGATCCCCATTTGGTTAAAGATCCAATTTTCCGCAATCCAGAGTCTTCGCAAGGAGATTCATATCAGTATCCTTTACAAAAAAGGATCAGGCACATGCCTATAGGGGTTTTGTAGGCAGTTTTTTAGGGACAAAGCACATCATCTACTCCTGAACTCCAATCCTTCCTCAAGGGGTTCACCGTCTTTTAAAGGATGGCCTTGATTTCCCAATTGGATATCTCAGCTTGCCCATATGTTTGTGGGTGGTAAGCGGTGGATGTCTTGTGGATTACTCCATATCACTTCAATAAGGATTCCATGAGTTGGTTGCAGAAATGAGTTCCTCTATTTCTAATCACGGTTCCGGGGATCGAACAGAGAAAAAATGTTTGATTTGAGGAATTGCATCAATGTATCTGAATCCTTGGTCTTTGATGCCTTGGCTTCCACCGATTTGGACATGTAGCCTACAAAAACTAGAATATATTAGTTCCCTTTGGAATTAGGGAAGGTCCCATGAAATATATTCCCCATATATCTAAAACCTCAACCGACATAAAGAAAGTTTGGGGCATGTCATTCTTGAATGAGATGTTACCTATCATTTGGAAACTATCACATGATTGGACAAAGTCTCGGGTATGTCTCCACATGTTGGACCAATAAAGGCCACATTCCACTACTTTTTAATGGTTCTTCGATACCCAAAAGGCTTACCACCATCAAAATAATGGCAAAATCAAAGGATGGATTCTACTTCATCTTTGGGAGTGCATCTCTTAACCTCTTAGTTGGCACAATGTCTCCATAAGTAAGGATCATCCCACACATAAGCCTTTTCCTCCTTCACTAACCTATCCCTTTGTGCCTAATTATAAGAATGAGGAAATTTTCCCGTGACTAGGTAGTTCACTAAATTGGCATACCAAGGTTGGCTAGTTGTCACCCCAAAAAATTGCTCATTGGGAAACTCTTCCCGAATAGGTTCTAGCTTGTGCTTTACCTCGGCGAGGTCTAGGTCTATCAGGGGCATCAACCTACTCAAGTGATCGGCGTACTGCCATTTTTGTCTCTCACCTCAAGGTCAAATTCACTCAAAAAGAGTATCCACCTAATAATTCTAGGTTTTGATTCCTTTTTGGTTATCAAATGGTGAAGTGCTGCATGATCCATGTACACAATAACCTTGGTGCCAAGCAAATAAGGCCTAAACTTCTCAAAGGCAAATACTACGGCTAGTAACTCTTTTTTGGTTGTGGAATTGTTACATTGTGCATCATTTAGAGCTACTGAGGCATAGTATATGAAATGTGCCACCCTCCCTACGCTTTGGCCTAGTACCACACCTATAGCATAGTCACTAGCATCACACATTATCTCAAAGGAAAGGGACCAATTGGGTGGTTATATGATAGGGGCGGTCACAAGCCACTACAAGAAACATGACCTATTAATTTGCCCATATTACCTTGGTTTATTTTGAAGTAAATAATATTTTTTACCTCGATTAAAAAATAAATGAGGTAAATAATAGTTTTTTTTACCTCGGTTGTTATATTAACCGAAGTAAAAGAGGTTAAAAAATGATGTAAATAACCTTAATAAATAGCGTACGACGTCGCATGAGATGTATTAAAATGGTTACTGAAATCACGTATTATTTTTTTTCAACGACATAGCGTGCGATAGACGACCGACGTCGTCGATGAGTAAAGATAGAACTTTTAGAAAATAAAGATGAGAAGGATTGACTCTGAAAAAGGAGGAAATATTATTTTAAAATTCATTAAAATAAGTTTTGTTATGTTATGATTGAAAATAGTTGAATAATAGGGAAAACCACCACCAACAAGTAAAGATTTTTAAAGGTGGCAAAATAATGGAAATTAAAAAGAAAGTCGAGGTGGTACTATTTTCTTCGGTTATGAATTTCTCTCTCCTCTCAACGTCCATCATCAGTTTAAGTTTTTGGTAATGTAAAAGAACAATTAGTTTATCTTATCAAAATGATTGATTTTGGTCTGCAAAATTCACTAGTGGAAACCAAGCCAATTAAAGGCAGTTATATTGGACCAGAGAAGATTCTTTTCTAGTGCCTTCTTTGGTCATGTCATTGATCGTTTCGATCAAAAGCGGTTCCCAGAATCGGCTTCTATTGGGTCCGAACTCATAACCTTTTTCCGGTGTCCAAAAAAATACGGTCGGAAACTAAATCGATTTTCGACAACGAATCTAAAACACAGCGGAACAGAGGAGCATCGAACAACAGAAACAAAAACAACAGCAGAATGTAAACAACCATAAAAACAACGTAAGATAACAGCCAATCTACAGATCTGGAACCTAAAAAAGCAACAAAAACAAAGATGGTGGAAACCTTAAAACATAGAGGTGGCAAAGGATTCACTGGTGGAGTAGTATCAGTGGCGGAAAGGGCTTCACCGCCGGAGGAGACACAATGGCTGAACTCGATCGCGGCGGTGAAAGCTATGAGGAGAAACGAAGACAGCAGAGGAAAGTAGGGGACGGTGGAGGAAAGGGGTAAGTGAGGATGAAGGAAAGCGGGGCGAGGGTAGAAGAAACAGAGGGATGGTGGAGGAAAGTGGGGGGATAGAGGAGAAAAGGGATGGCGGTGAAGACGGAGAGGTTGAGGAAGTGGCGGAGATGCTGATTGAAAGGTGGTGGTGGAGCGCAGGAGTGAAACCCTAAATTTTGTTTTTATAGTGGGTTAAAAAGTCCCTCAATAAAATGGAACCAAAAGTAGTTCCAAGTTCGGATCCTCGTCCGGAGCTCAATCAAATACAGTTCTACAATAGAACCACCTTTACTTGATGTACATCAAAGGCGGTTCCTCAAGAACTGTCTTTGATCACTTTTGAACCACCTTTGATTGGTCCCAAAAGTAGTTCCGAGTTTGAAACCTCGTCCAGACCTCAAAGGCGGTTGCTCAAGAACCGACTTTGATTGGTGCCTTTAATCAAGGCTTTTCCACAAGTGAGAATTTGTTCAAGTTTTTTAATTAAAACATTGTAGAAAATGGTGTTGAATGGTACAGTTGGAAATGGTTTTAAAAATCATGCACAGATCAAATCGCACATATAGTCAATTATACATTGTTCAAATAATGTAGTAAAATTATTAGAAAAACATTAATCATAAAAATATCCTTACAAATCCTTACAAATTAGTACATAAAACTTCGATATTAATAATATTTTTCTCAGTTCCAATATTAAAATAGAAATTACAATAAATTCAATATGCTCGCATTATGATAACCTTGAAGACAATCATTCCCCCCAACTTCTATGACCTCAAAGAACAAGGTGTCCCCAATCTTCAGGTTGTTGCCAGAAAGGAACTCGGCAAAACTCTTCGGGGACAGGGCCTTGATTTTTTTACCCCTAGTAGTTCATTCGCCACTCTGTCTCGTAGCACTTCAGCACAATGGAGGTCTTCTCATTCGACATAAGTGGTAAAATTTCCCTAAGGATGTACTAATTCTAGAAAAAAAACATTATGAATATATATATGTGTGTGTGTGTATGAAATTAAAAACAAATAGTATTAACTGAAAATCAAATAATTTCATGCATTTATTTATTAGCTATTTTTTGTCCTTACCAAAGTTGGATTTTCCCCAAAATTTTGCTGCTAAAATGTGCAGTGGAAACACAGGCTATCCTCTTCCATTGTATAGTGTTCAAGCTCAAACACAACAAGTTTGGGGTTTCTCCATTGTGTGGAGAACTGTATTAAAACAAATTAAAGTGTACGTATGTATTAGTAAATATATATGTAAAATGGTAAAATATCTGGAAAAGGGATCGACTTAATGATCTTTCACCAGCCATTAGTCCTGCATATAAATTGAAAATTTTTAGGTTAAACTAGCCTCATTAAAATAACGTACGACGTCGACCATGTGTCGCAGGAACATGTCGGTCTGAACCAGTGGCTTAGTCTACATGTGCCAGGGATGTCGCCGGTGAGTCGTCATGATCGATATTTGATCGACACTGAAATGAGGTCGGAAAAAGAAATTTAAAGTTAGCTGAAATGCCTACATGCGATGTCGTTAAGACATTGGTATTACCGATGGATAAATCGAGTCGAATGCTCCATCTCATGCATAACTTGAAATAATATTGTGAGAAGTCACACACCATTTGCATCAATTGAATGATGTGTGACTAGAGACCAACTTCAAATGCATCAGAGACATCAATGGGAAAGAACATAGAATCCTGGAAAAAATGATGCATTAAGAAGAAGAAATTACACAAAAACATCCTAAAACAAACCCTAACAAATTTGTAAGGAAACTTAGGTTTACATGTAAGAAAACTTAACTCCCTAAAATATCTGGGTAATAACTAGAAAACCAAAAATACAGCCCATACAAAAAGCATAGATTAAACAAGGTGAAGTAACAGTTACAAAAATTTAGGCACTTCAAGAGTAAAAATTCAAACCTTTGTCAGAGAAGAAGAGGAAAGGGATGGAGGACTCTTGCTATTCGCGGGAAACTTGGAAATGATAAGTTTAAAATAATTCTGAGGGACCCCTTATTTATAGCCATTTCGAGACGACGACGTTTTGGAACCTTGTGATGTGCACCTTAATTGGTGCAATGTCACGTACATCGCTTGAGTCGAAGAACGACCAACCCTGTAGTGATGTCGCAGGAGTTAGTGGGCAGAAATATTTAAGCCCGCTAACATAAAAAAATGAGCCCGCCATGGACCAATACGAATAATTTCATCCATAAAACACTAAAATACGACACCGTAATATTTTTGGTTGTGTGAACCATTTTAGTTTACCACCAAAGGAAATAGTCAGTGAACAATTTGAATATATAAAAAAGATTGGTGAACACAAAATATTTGCTATTTTGAGAATGGTTGAAATAAATTAATCATTAAACACAAGTATATTATAGTTTTATGTATGATCGTAATATAAAAATTTGGTTTCATATGGTAGGTTAAATATTAATGATTCAATAACATAAATACATGTATAAAGGGGAAGGACTTACCAAAATCGGAATTGAAACGAAATATGTCTGGGTTAACGTACATAAGAAATGCGGTATGATATCGCCAAGTGAAGTCTGCACACAGTCCTCATCCTAATCGTTATGGATATGCATTTAATAAATGAAATTAGTAATAATTAAATTAGAATATTAAAGAATTTAGGTTTCAAACAAAATATCGCTCACCTCAATTGGTACACGACTAATCGAACCTTTGCCGCCATCCATGATTCCTGAAAATCATATTGTCACGGATGCAATGTATGATGATAGATAGAAGTTGGTCTGATTAAAATCAGTTCAATTAACCATTTGAGTCAAAATGTACATACGACATTGCAGAACTTTTGGTATAACCGATTTGTTAGCTCAGATAAGTACGACATCTCATTCAAATAAGAAGAGAAAAAAATATGAATGTGTGACATCGCACGTCTATCGCATAGGCCGAAGTGAGAATGACTGCTGAGCGACGTCGCATATAAACATGGCAGCAACATCAAAAAAACAACAAGAAGCCAGAGAATGTACATGTTCTAAATGAATGTAGGGGACAGATAATCGAACAAAAGATAGGAATGAAATGTGTAAACTCTAGAACCCTAATCCGTAAGAAAAATTTGAAATAAACAACATAGAACACATAATTCACACACTATATACATAAAAATGTCTATGAAAAATAAGAAATTGAAATAAATATAAAGAATCAAGAAACCAATCCTTTGAGAAAAATGGTTGAAGGACTGTTAGAATTAGGGGGAAATTTAAATGTTTGAAATGATTTATGAGATGGGCTTCATATATCTAGTCATTTAGAGCCCTTGTGAAATCCGCTTGGCTCGTACAACGTTATTCCCTAATTGACCCGACCGACATAAGAGTCTACATATGATCAACGTCGGTAACTCTAATTTTGGGCCTCACTATTTCAGCCCACTAGCATAGCAAATGAGCCCGCATTTGACCAAAACAAATATAATTGACCATAATAACGCTTTATAGTATATTATAAATACTTATTTAATTTCATAATTTCCCATGAATTTTATTAATTTCCGGTTCCATCGGAAACTATTTTACCACACCCGGTGAACTTTTTAGTTTTTACACTTTGGTCCCTCCAAGAGGGTGTGAGAGGGTGGAATACAAAATTGTAGATTCCAATTTTCAAAATTGGGGCATCAACGAACCAGGGTATTTGTAACTCATTTCAAAATCACGTTCTTCCATTTGAAGCATTAACGAACCGTGGTACTCGTTCTTTATTTATATTAGTATTAATCCCATTAATACCGTTACGATTAGCGCTAGAAGGAAGATAATTTTCACCACATGGAATCACACATATTTTTATCCTTTCATTTTTATGAATTAATAAGATAATGAAATTTTGGGCATCAATTTTTTGTAAGCGCAAGTACGTTGTCTAGACTAAATTTTGGATGATTACTTATAAATATGCAAAGGTTTATTGGAAGGTCTTGGTTGGGAAGTCTCTGCGGGATCATACCTGTTTATTTATCATTTTCGGTGATTGTAAGTTTGACTGAGAATGGAGAAGGGTTGGAATCTCTGTTGGGACTACGGGTGAACTTTTTAATTTTTGCACTTAAGTCCCTCCACAAATGTGAGAGAAGTGGAAATGCAAATCTGAAGATACCCTAATCTAATTCACATTGTCAGGTCCAAGATGTTCCTATTTAGGCACAAATGGGCCAATGGAATGAGACCAAATTCTTCACGGGCGGTGTATGAAGAAACTTTACAAAAATTATACTATGGCCCAAACTTTCTTGCATGTTCACTATGCGTCAGAACTCTGCACCCGACCATAAGGTCAAATGTTTGATGTGGAGATTATGCGTACTATCTAAGAAAGACGCAAGCTGGGGTAATCGACCGTCATTTGTATTAGTATTTCCATCAATATCCTTAAGATAAGCATTATGGTAATGATAATTTCCACCACATAGAATCACATGAAATTTCTTATTCTTGGTTTTTTATGAAAAAAAATATAATAAAATTCCATCCCTCATATTTTAGAAAGCGCTAGTACATGGTCTAGAGTAAATTGTAGATGATTACTTATAAGTATATGAGGGGTTAGTTGGAAGAACTTGTGGAAGACTGTGGAATAAGAGCACTTTCTTTGTTACTCTCGGTTACTATAAGTTTGACTAAAGATGACATCGTTTATTTTTCAGATGATCGGAATCGTCTTTGGGACCCCCAGTGAATATTTTAATATTTACACTTAGGTCCCTCCAAGAAAGTGGTAGAAGTCCAAATGCAAATTTGTAGATAACATTTTTTATTCATATTTTCCCAAAAATGTCATTCCGATCTCAGATTAAAAGGGTCGAAAAAAGAGGTCCCAATCTTGACATGGAGTGTTTTACGACACTTTTCAAAAATTACCCTTTGGCCCTTGTGTGTGAAGTTACAGGTTTGCCGCCTAAAGCGAATCCACGACCGAACAGAAACTGAAGTCGGTCATAATGAAATTTCGAGCGTCAAATAAAAATTTGAGCAAAAAATTTGAAGCAAAATTTCCACCCAACCCAAATTTCAAGTCATTAATATCAGCACCATTACCCATTTCTCATCTTTAACACACTTTCTCCAAACCCTACTCAACACCATTTTCTCCATTCACACCATTACAACCATTCAATAGCTCAATCAATTTGTTTTTCTTAAGCATCAACAAGTATCCGATGGTGGAGCATCTCCAGGTTCAAATTAATTGAGGTAGTTTTCCATACATTCAATGTTAATTTATCAATTTAATTAGCATACCTTCTATATGTTATTTTTTGTCATTGGTCAAAGCTTGTATATTTTCATAATGTATGATGATTGTGTTACATGTTATGTAGTGTATATATTTTTTTGTTTCCAAGGTGATGTCATGTTTGTGAGGAATGAGAAAAAAATGCTTAGATTAGGGTTGATTGTGTACAATAATTACTTAGTTGTATGAACATAACATAAATGTCTGACGTCAGTCACTGTTAGGCTGACTTTGTGATATACAACCAAATTAAGACCGATGTCGTACATGTCAAAAAAAATCATGAAATATCTTGAATGACCGACGTCGAATGTAGGTCGACCTTAGCGACATCAATCACTATAGTTTGCGACATTGCTTTTACCAATATCTGTTTTATCCAAGTTGACATTCATGTCGTTTGTGTATGACTATATTATGTGTTTTTCATTTCATAACTGTCCATTTCTAACATAAATTTTGTTTCTTGGGTATTGGGTGTAATAGGACAACCAGAGTCATCTTCATCTTATATGCCGACATCGTGCTGAACGACGTCGCAGCTCTGGTATCCTATCATTAGCCTTAGTGCTATGAGCGACATCACACTTAAAACCTGTTGGCTTCACTCGAAAAACTGAGGTAAAGATATTTTTTTTACCTCGGTTATGAATCGAGGTAAAAAATGCACTTTTTACTTCGGCTACATTTACATCAATTTTTTCATCGCTGAAAACCGAGGTAAAAACCCTGTAAAACCGAGGTAATAGGTGTTGTTTCTTTTAATGAGCATTTCCTTCAAAATATCAAAGGATTTCTTACCCTCCTCATTAACAGTGAACTCCACATCTTTTGGCAACAATTTGCATAAAAGAGATGAGATTTTAATGAAATGCCGGTAGAAACCGATGTATCCTAAGAATGACCTAATATCACTAACACAAGTGGGGTAGGGTAAGGATTTAATGGTGTTCACTTTAGCCTTATCCACTTCTAAACCTTAGGATGAAACATGGCCAAGAACAACACCCTTCTCGACCATGAAGTTGCACTTTTCAGAGTTCTCTACAAGATTTGTATCGATATATCTCTACAAATGATGCTAGATGATGTAAGCAACTATAAAAAGAGATTCCATGGATGGTGAAATCATCCATGAAGTCTTATACAAAGTGCTCAATAAAATCTGAAAAGATGCTAATCATGCATATCCAAAAAGTACCTAGGGCATTGCAAAGACCAAATGGCATCTGCCTATAGGAAAAAATGCCAAAAGGGCATGTGAAGGTGATATTTTCTTGATCCTGAGGGTTGATGGCTATTGGGAAATATCCTGAATAGCCTCAAGGAAGAAATAATAAGAGTTAGCGGGCAACCTCTCTAGCATCTAATCAATGAAGGGTATGGGAAAATGTTTCTTACGAGTTACCGCGTTCAAGCGACAATAATCAATGTATACTAGCTACCCGTTTTATATAAGGGTGGGTATCAATACCCGTCCTTATTCTCTACCACTGTTACCCTGCTCCTTTTTTGCATAACTTGGGTATGACTCACCCAAGTACTATAAGAGATATGGTATATCATCCGGCTTTAAGTAGATTAAGGAGTTCACCCTTAATTACTTCCATCATTGGCGGGTTTAACTGCCATTGAGGTTACCATACGGGTTAGAACCCTCCTCTAATAGTATACGGTGCATACTGGTTAAGGAACTTATACCTTTGATATCGGCTAAGGTCCAACCTCTAGCTCCCTTAAAATTCCTCAGCACCTCAATCAAATTACCCTCTTGGTCACTCGTGATCCTACAAGATATGATTACCGGTAATGTTTCTCCCTCGCCAAAGAAAGCATATTTAAGATTTTTGGGTGAAGGCTTAAGTTCGAATACCGGTGGTTCCTCTATGGAAGGCTTGGTTTCTAGCACCACCAGTTCATTTAGGTTTTCCGGGATGGACTCTATATGTGTCTTCGATGTGGGGATCAACCTCCCCCATACTTTCTACCAAGCTTGCATTTAGAGAATTAAAATATGTGTATCAATATGATCATTCCATGAGGCTACAATCATGCTACCATCAAAAGTTTGTTTCACAACTTCATCGATAACATCAATCACATGCAAAGGCGACTCATCCAAAAGACACTTCATTCTTTCATACATGTTAAAATTAACAATGCCTTTACCCCATTCTACACTTAACTTTACGGTATGCACGTTAAGCTCTATAAGTTTTCAAGAAAGGCCTACCTAAAAGATAGGCATGGATTCCTTTTTTTTTACTTTCCATATCTAAGATATAAAAATCCTCCAGAAACCTTATTTCATTTACTTTAACCAATACATCGTCCAAAATACCTATCGGGTATATGGTGGAACGATTGGCTAATTGAACTACCACTCCGGTGTTGTACAATCTATCGAGGTTCAATTATTTATACAAGGAGTATGGGATGACATTGATAGAGGCTCCTAGATCTATTATGGCATCTTAATGATCAATGTTTCTCCTATCATGCAAGGGATGGTGAACATGCAGGGATTATTGCATTTAGAGGGAAGGTTTTTTTGCACAAAGGGGATGGGGTGATCATTAACTTAATCTACCAACTCATGCCTAGAGTCATGCTTTGAAGTACATAATTCTTTCAAAAAATTGGCATATTTAGGCATATTATTGATAGCGCCAAGGATAGGAACACTAACCTGACAATGCCCAAGGATCTCCGAGGTTCCTTGTTCTGCTCACTTCTTTCCTATTCATCGATTCCACTGGAAAAACTGTTGAAGCACTCACATTTCGTGGAATGACTTTGGGTTTGGAAGGTAGATTTCAAGAATCCCTTGCTTCGATTTGGCTAACTGAGGTGGCCTATTTCCCCACTTGCATATCGAGATTCTTGATGCTCGAGAATGCCCCCGTGCCCAACTGTTAGAGATCTCACTTTGTGCTCTCCGTAAACATGTCATTCTTCTTGGTCATTTGAGTGATTGCCACCAAAATCTCATCTCAATCCGACTTTTAGAGAGAACTATTGTTGTTGGAAGACCGTTAACCCCTTTGGTAAGGTTGAGGTTGAACTCCCCCTTGATTTTACCCTTTCTTGTTATCGCACCACCAAAAATCTGGGTGGTCACAATGTTAGGGATTGAAAGAGTTGGTATACGGGTCTTGGCAATTGTCCCCTTGGTTCCCTCAGAAACCTTATTGTCGTCCCCTACCAAACTATCTATTCTCTCCATTGTAGTCTAATGCCTTCATTATTGATGCAAGGGTTTGGACTTGCTCTTCTAGCTTAGGGAAGTGAGTGGGTTCCTCTAATGTCTTCACTCTTGAACGGGTCCTGAATTGGCACGTTCCATTCACCATGTCCTCAAGAAAGGCCACAACGTCCTTGGGGCTCTTATTCACTATCGATCCATTATATGTGGCATTCACCATCTTCATGTCCTTATTACACAAGCCCTCAAAGAAATAGTATATGATATCTTCCTCTTTGGCTTGAATTTCTACCTTGAAAACGATGCAAAAATTTGATCGACACTCCACTCTTCCCCATTGGCTTCCAAGTGTTACACTAATAAGGGGATGGAGTATACCTTGGCTTCTAATATCCGAATGTCCGAAAACACCTTGATGTCCAAGTCTTGGATCTATTCTTGCATTAGATAGTTGGTTCTCTCATATGACTGAAGCAAGTCCGCAAGGCTTGTTTGAGATTGCCAGTTGTGCTATAGTTGTAATCATCCCAATAAATCTGATCATCATATTGGTATCCACCCCATTGATTCTCCATCATAATGTCTCTCCCATGGTTCCTTCTTCCAACGGCCATGACCTTATATTGTGTATGGAAATTTTCATCCGAGGGATCCCAAGAGCAACCCTTTTAATACTTATATTGTTGAGATGTCTCTCTAATTAGTTCCCTCATCATTGTCACTGAGGTTTGCAGTTGTTTCTCCAACCTTGGGGTGGTAGGATTTTCCCCAATGGTTTCTCTCACCCTTAAACGGGCACCACAAAACATTGTACCATTTGCTAGTTCTTCAAAGAGAGTCATGGCTTGCCTAGGGCTCTTGCTCGAGATGGAGCCATTACTGGAGGCGTTGACCAACATCGTGTCATTCTCGGTTAGTACATTGAAGAGAAGTATAAATATTCTCCCTCTGTGTATGGATGATATGGGAAGCTCCCGAGTGTTTGAACCGCTCCCAATATCAATAAAATCTCTCAATTGGGTGTTGCGAGATATTGGACAACCGCTTCTTTAACCCAGCAGAATTTGAAGCGGGAAAATACTTCTCTAAGAACTAGTACTTCATATCCATCCATGAAGTGATACACCTAGGCACAAGGTAGTACAACAAATTCTTTGTCGCGTCTTGAAGGGAGAATGGAAATGACTGTAAGTTGTAGTCTTCCTCTGAGACTCCTAGCGGTTCTATATTTGTATAGACCAAATGAAACTCTGATAAGTGCTAGTTTGGATCTCTCAGCATTATGTTATCTTCCGCCATAGTCTCTCTATCTACCTCTAAACCAACTATTGGTCCTTGTAAAACTTCTTCTCTAGCCTCCCTTCTCCTCCTCCTTTGGCCACTTGCAGTTTCTGGTAGATAGTGTAGAGCTCCTATATTAGTGGTACTGGTGTGTACCATAAACAAGAAGCAGAATACTGCCACTACAGGAGAGAACATTAGCAAAACAAATTGGGAATAACAAGAATCACTATTGAAAATCTTAACACAATGACCACTAAAACTATAACAAGAAAAAAAAAGCTACTACTACTAACTAGTCATGCAAGATAACAATCAAATTGATACTAGTATCTCTGGAAGCGACACAAAAATTTGATTGGCACTGTGCGGGATCGTACAAACTACCTTGCGAGAGATCAATCAACCCCGCGGAGCGCTTGAGTCAAAGATAAAGATTTATATTCTTGCTCTCGTGCTCACTACTAACTACTATAGAGTAGCCAGTGGAAAATATGGGGTCATCCCTAGAGATACCAGAATTTGAAAGTTAATTACACACAACCCACAATCGGGCATCACTCTGATTATGTGTCTAGAATAACTAGTGCGGTAAACATAATGTTGAGGGGTTTTTATATAACAACTAAGGATAATGCAAACAAAAGAGACTAAACTATAATTAACTAGCCTTGGGGATATTTTCGTAACTTGACCGATAAATGACTTTGATCCTATATTCTATCACATGTAAGACATATAAACCTATCTTATTTCTATGTCACATAGTGTGTAGATAGCTGGGAATTCACAATCTGTCACACAAAGGTTCGTCTCCACTTTCAAAAGCTACCACACCACCCCCGTAATTAGGGAGTTTGCGTTGATCGAACTATTGATCCATTCCTCTTTCCTCGTCAATCTCACTCCCAATGCTAACGCACCCCCTCTTAAAGGAACAAAGCCTTACGTAGGTTGCAACCATTGCATATATGAGCGAGGACAATACATCATGGGCACTCCACTATGAACACCAATCCCTAGGCCTAGAGAGGCAAAGGAATCGGCATCTCATGATGAGTCTATGGTTGAAATGACTCTAGTCGCTACACGACAACCCTAGTTGCTACAAGCTATCATGCTCACACTATCGGGGTAAGTCGAGGGTTCCTACCAGCATCCCTCCGTTAAGGCGTCTATTGCCTCTAACATGAATAATAATTACACAATGAACCAATCAAGATAGAGTCTAACGATCAGGATGGTACTTTTGGGATAACATGCATGCATTCGCTTTCCCGGTACTCACGAACATACAATAGCTCTGAACCTAAAATAGCTCTGAACCTAAAATAGCTCTAACCTAACACTTTCACAGTTGCAATTCAAGCCTAGCATGATGGCATACATCTATGGGTGCATCATTATGCATACATGTCATACATCTTACAAGAATATTAAGTATAAATCAAGCACAAATATTCACAAAACATAAAGATAGGGAAATATAAGAGTCTGACAAAGTCAACATCTAGTCATGAAAACAAATAATTCCCAAGTAATAAACTACTATATAGATATTGAATCCAAAACAATTTCTAGATTCAATGCAACGGGGAAAAAACTAGGAAAGTTAATGAAGAGAAGAGATAGCCTCCTTCTCTATCTACCTACTCTTGAAATTAAACTATGACCAAAAACTTCTACTTCCTAAAACCTAGTAGACTAGTGGTTACTTATATAGTAGGTGAGACTGGACCTTAGAAAAGCCCAAAAAACATCTACTTTGGCACGTGCCGTGCAATAACGCAAGGCCGCGCCACACGACCTGTGCAAAAGTGTAGGGCCTCCGCGGATCGGAGGTCCTTCTAGATCAATATTAGCGGAAACTGCAAAGGAACATGGGCCGCCGTCTGGAGTGCTGATCTGGGTGGTCTGAGCAAGCTGCCCGTGCAAAACCACATGGGCCACAGTCTGGAGTGGTCACCCTTTTCTTCTGAATGCACAACCGCCGAATAGCTCACAGGCCACGCACTGGAGTCCTTGGTCTTAGTCTTCTCAGCAAATGGTTTAGCACGGGTCGTGCCACTCTTCACTTTCTTCCGGACTTGACTTCTTTTCTTTGACGCATCCATTTATTACCACGTTTTTAGCACGTGGCCGTCAGTCTAGAACCATCCTTGCTTATGTCGTTCCACTATCTACTACATTCTTACGAATGACCTTGTACACAGTCCGAAGTGCCTACGAGCAATCTACAAATAAAAGCTCACAAAAACATATATGGATGCTCATAGGGACATAGAATCTATTTGATCTAATATAAGCTACAAAATGAGAGATTTAGATATGAAAACTACGAAGGGTCATCTAAACCCCTTGTAAGGTAAACTCACCTAAATCTAACAATCTACCGTGCAAAAGATAACAAAAGATATGCTAAGTACCTTATGAAATACATGCATTTGATACCTCATCACATTCCCCTATATATTCAATGTACAAGATTCTATATAACTCTAGTAAACCCTAAAATGTTAACTTATCTACTGTGTTTACAGCAAGCACACCCACTACATGCCTCCTTACTTAATTTTCAGTAATATGAATGTTACCCCATATTAACACTACAAGAAACATGAACATTTACCTTGGTTTTTCAAGGGCCGTTACTTGAGTTATCCCCCTGAAAAACCAAGGTAAATACCGCAATAATAGTCCACGATACCAGAACCAAAAAAACTAGCGCCGGTCAAACCAAAGTCGGTTCCGCTTTCAATTCAAACCGAGGTAAATAATTTAAATGAAACCGGGTCTGAAAGGTGACCAACTTTGTTTGAACCGCAAGCTAAACCCGAAGTGAAACCGGCATTAGATAAACAGACACCACAGCGGACAGAAGAGTGGTTAATCCACTTAAACTGAAATGTGACTAACGATGGTTATACTGAAATGGGATTACGGACCTCTGCTCCACCGAAACTGGGTCGAAGACGTATTCGATGTCGGTTGCTTTGTCATTCTAATGTTAAGAATTACATAAAGTGAAATGCTTTCGATTTTTCATTCACTATAAAATACAAAAGCATACTTAAAAGAAACTTTTTTTTAAATCAAAGATGAATATTAATATAGCATGTTATGGTGAAAACCAACAAGCTGCAAACATCAGTTATTCAAACTAAAGACAAGAAACAAAGAAGAAAAGAAGCCATTTCTTGAGCCTTAACATTTGAATCAAACTCAAACTAGGATTAAGGCCTTGTCTCCTTTCTAATTTCACTTGGGTGAAAGACGCACAGTTTCTTGTTTCTTTGGATCAATTTGGAGGAAGTGATGGTCTTCGATGCCGTGAATATCTCCATCGAGATTGTCAGCAAACTCCATCTCCAGTGACTCATATTTCCTCTTTCTTCTACTTTCCTCGTCAATCGTACATGGGATGGTAACGACGATCGTATGGAAATGATACTCAATTCCTGCACCAAGTGTTGGTGTTTTAAGAAACACGAGCTATTTAAGTATGATTGGATTCGAGTAGTTGTGAGCTCGGGATGTTAAAACAAGTTTGGTGGTGCGGAGTGCACA
>JAULKM010168195.1:0-15886 GCA_032355605.1 Rubia tinctorum | reverse complement strand
CATAAGTTCCTTCTAACAGATCCTGAAGTAATCGTAAAGATGGTGTCAAAGGTTAGTTCCCCTCTTTGTTTTTGTGGCCTCTTTTCATTTTTATAGATTTTCCAGTTTACCAGAAGCATATGGTAGTATAGACTTCGAACATCTCTTTTGCAAACTTGTGAATTGCTGAAAATCATGTAATTAACATGCATATATTTATAGTTTGGAATAGCCTATGATGTATTCGGATGACATGTAAAATTACTACTTTGCTGTTTAAAGATTTAAGATAATGTTTTGTATAACCTTTCAATTTATATTGCGTGTGACACTATTCAATCAATTGAGATATGAAATTCATAGCTGAATGACAGTCTTGCAGGTTATTACTAATCATCATATAGCTAAACTTTAATACCGATTGTCAAATATTGATAACAATTGTTATTATAATTTGTTATTTAACTCACCGCGCATCGCACGGTGACAACTTACTAGTTTAGTTAATAATATATATTTAGATTATGAGCAAGTTTGTTGCATCCTATCCAGCCAAGTAAGGCGTAACATTATTTGCCTCTCAGGACAAGCGGATACTACCGACCGAAATTCGAGTCCTTCTAGGTGCGTAGAACTGAGGTCAAAGAGATCATAAAATCCGCGAGGCACAATACACGGTGACAGACACTGTGTGGATCCAGACAAAATCTGCAACAGGGGTCAATGGCAAGAACAAAATAGAAACTGAAGATGACGATGCAGAGGCTAAGCAATTGGAGCAGGGAGAATGTTGGTTGCCTAGAGAAGACGATACGACGGAAGAGGAACGAGATTGAGAGACTATAGCTGCAGGGTAACTTTGAGGCGGCAAAAGAGTGCTCAGGTCATTTGGATGACCTTCTCTCCCAACAATTAGACTTCTGGAATCAAAGAGCAAAAAATGTCTAGTTTAGAGACGGGAACAAAAAACACAAGCTTCTTCCAGAAGTGGGTACGGAAGAGACAAGGGAGGAACCATATCATGCATTTAAATGACAAGAAGGGGAATTGGGTGACGGACCATGGAAAACTAAGAGAGCTCGTGGTTGATCATGTGATCATGGTGTTCATTAAGGAGTCTGTAATGCCGTGGTTGATCATGTGATCATGGTGTTCATTAAGGAGTCTGTAATGCCACAGGATGCTTATGGCCAGTCCAGCTTAGAGGATGATGTCCTTGAGCTAATCAGGTCGGTAGTAAGTAGTGAGCAAAATAGGGATATCGCTACAACAGTCATGAAAAAAGAGGTTAAAACACATGTGTTCCAGGTGGGGAAATGGAAGTCACTAGGACCTGACGGCATCCCAGTGGGCTTCTATTAACATTACTGGAATGAGGTGGGCGGGGAAATAACAACAGTAGTATTGGAGTTTTTCACCACTAGGAAAATGCAGAGAGAGTGGAACAACACCAACATTACGCTCATTCCAAAGGTGAAGGTACCTACCAAACCCTCTGATTTGAGACCAATAAGTTTGTGCAATATTATGTACAAGATTATAGCGAAAGTTATGGCAAATAGGCTAAAAAAGATAATGGGGTGTCTAATATCAAGCAACCAAGTCGCTTTCGTCCAGGGTAGATCAATAATAGAAACTCTTTGATTGCGTATGAGATGATTGAGAAAATTATAAAGCATAAAAAATGAAAAAAGGTTCTCGTGACGATGAAAATAGATATGAGTAAAACCTATGATCGAGTATCGTGGGGTTTCCCGCAACGTGGGTACAATGGGTAATGGAGTGTGTAACAACAGTAACGTATGCTGTAAAATTCAACGGAACGACCTCGGAGAATTTTGAACCAAGGCAAGGGCTGAGGCAAGGCTGTCCGTTCTCCCCCTTTCTCTTCATAATCTGCCAAGAAGCTCTATCCTCAATGATAGCCTCCGCACCCTTCCAAAATGAATGCATAGGCATGCAGTGTGGTAGAGGAGTACCACGAGTGTCAAATCTTATGTTCACAGACGACTGTATCCTCTTCTTCGAGGTAACAGAACCAGGAGTCTGGAAATTAGCATCGATACTCAAACTGTTCGCAGCTTACTCGGGGTAAAGGCTCAATTTTGATAAATCGTCCTTCTGGATAAGCCCAAACGTAGACATAAACGCAACAAATCTGATCAAATTGACATTCAATATCAAACCCAACCTTCTACTAGGGAGGTACCTGGGACATGATTTGAACTTCAAGGTCTCGAAGGTGACAATGTTCAAAAGTCTGCTTCAAAAGATCATCTCAAAGACGGCATCATGGAGGAAAAGCGACATGTCGGTGATGGGGAGAATTACGCTGTGCAAACAAGTCCTTACGGTGCTCTCACAATACAATATTGGAACCTTCATGATCCCAAGAATAGTTTCCAAGAAAGTGGACAAATACATGGCGAGGTTTATATGGGCGGGAGACCTCAAAGAAAGAGGAATCCACTGGAAATCGTGGAGGAAGATGTGTACATCAAAATGGGATGGGGACTGGGTATGCGATCTATAACAGAGATGAACCAGACGATGTTGGGGAAACAAACTTGGTCTATACTTATAAATAAGGAGTCATTCTTCTCAAAATTCTTTTTGGTTAAGTATTGATAGTGGCAGAATCCCCTATTCACAAAGCACAAGCTAACAGACTCATGGGGATGGAAAGGGATACTACGGGGCATTGAGCTGATAAAACCATACCTGAAGTGGAAGATCGTGACGGGAACAAGGGTGGATGTGCGATCTAATTGGATTCCAAATCAGATAAACCCAATATGATATGAACATAGTACATTGCCAAAATTGGGTTTTAAGGTTAGTGACATTATCAATACAAACAAAGCATGGAGATCACCACTGTTGGGGGTGTTGTTCCCCCCAGAGTTAGTCAAAGAATTTGTCAAAATCCATCTCCCATAGTACACTCTAGGGGGAAATGATTTTAATGTCTGGGACAAGGAATTGCTGGGAAAATGCACTGTCAAACAGGCTACCATGTTGCGAGCGAGCTAAGGCGAAATATGTCTCTGTCCACCTCTACCACACAGAGCCAAACCAGAGATGGTTACCAGTTGTGGAAAGCCTTATGGAATGGGAACATTCCAGAAAATGTCAATTTTTTTTATTTGGTATATAATACAAGGGGCATGTCCGACCAACCCAAATTTGAGGAAAAGAGGCCTAAACTTATCAACAATGTGCTAGGTGTGCTCAAAAGGGGAAGAAACGATAGAACACATGCTTTTTCATTGTGAGTTTGCAAAGAGAATCTGGTGGCTGAATAGGCTAGGACTAGATTTCAACAGAGAACAACCATTTTCTATAAGAGCTTGGTTGACTCAATGGTTCAAAATATCCCCGTAAAAGGAATACAATGAGCTCGCAAGTTTTGTAATCTGGGCTATCTGGTGCGCCAGGAATAGGACAACTTTCAAACTGACACTATTCTCAATTAACTACGTAATCGCAATCATCGGGGATCTAACAATGGAGGCCAGGAAAGGCATTTCAAGGGAAAGAATGAACAACCCCCAGGACTATGCAACAATAGAGAGATCGCTAAGTCAACCTATAACACAAGAGGCAACAAAGGCAGGGGATATTAACTTGGTATGGTATAAGAAAGGCATGACAATGGATCACCTATTCTAGGGAAGCTTAGTCATTAACACAGATGCAGCGTACTGTGAATCAACCTGGAAAGGGGCAGTAGCTTGGTGCACGAGACAAAGTGGGGACCTGCATGGTTGGAACGACTCTATCTCGTTTCAAACCTTGTCACCAGTACAAGCATAATTGACAGCCATACTAGAAGTAATGAAGAAGGCAAGCATAATGGGGGAAAAACATATCACAATCAGATCAAATTGTGAAAATGCCCTTCAATACATCAAGAACTACCCAGAGGTTCCTCAAGACACCAAGCAAATAGTTAGGGAAATTAAGTTTATGACTATGGTGTTCTCATGTCTTACAATTGCAAAAGTAGATAGGCTAGCAGTAACTGATGCGCATAATGTTGCACAGACTGTCATGACTTGTAACAACATTTTACCACCTCAATAAGAAGTAGCCTATTGTGTTTTCAAAAAAAAAAAACTCATTTGGGAAATGAGGTTTTAGTTTTTTCCCTCGTTGTATTCATTTTACTTTAAGTTTGCTCCTTCTACTTTTTCTTACCTCTTGCATCTTCTTAACTTCCTATTTTTGTTATCGAATTAACCAAACTACCATTATTTTATACTTCACGATCAGATATAAAAAAAATAAGCATATCATATCCAATGAAATTCTAAAGCAATGTCCTCACAATGAAGGAGCTACAATGAGTAAATTTGTGATCTCAATAAATAGGAACGTAGTATCTACTCAATTTGAATTGTTTTAGTGATTTTGAACTTTGTTTTGGCGTTCATGACACTCTAAAGTTCATGACACTCCAACAAGTTGTGCAACTCGCCCGAAAAAAGGAGAATAATCTCCTCCTTTGGTTGTGTTTTTAAATCATGTCGTATTTCAACGGGTTCAAATGTATTTTTTGGATCGATGGGCTATCAGATCGGATATGTGATTGTGGATCAGATTGGTTCAATTTGGGCCAAGTAACAGGGTGACCCAGGATGTTGCACCGTTTTCATTTAAGTGTTAGGCACATGAATATTTTTTAGAGTGGTGATAAAAAGAGTGAAAACATGTAGTAAAACCACACAGTGACTGGTGTGGCAATAATGAAGAGACAAATAAATTCCCGATCAGTTGTAATTTTGTAGGAATGTGATTAGTGATTTCGTCTTTTACTATATTCCACATCATTCACTATTTGTTTCATTATAAATTTTTCACTCTCCTTATCATCACTCTGTTTTTTGTTACTTTTGTCTTAACGAGGTTTTATCTCACCTCATAAAGTAATATGATCAATTCATGGTAAACTTTTCTTGCTACTCAAATCATTAATATAAAAAGTTGGATTCTTAAAATTCCCATACAATGGACGCAATGACTTAAGGAGGTACGTGTTATTTATAGAAAAAATGAAAGATGAATTCATGGTTTTATCCTTTTGCATAATCTTGAGCATCGAGTGTCACTAGGAGTAAAAAAATATACCAAAAGTTGAACCAAAAATTGAATAATCCGAAGTCGAATAATATGAACCAAATTTAAAATACTATTTTTGGATAATTGAATTGAGTAAACCAATTATTGAATATGGTTTTTTATTTGATTTTGGATATTGAAACTCAATGCGAAAATCGACATGAATACCAAATTGTATCAAACAAATCAGAAAATATCTATACGTGTGATCCTGACATAGGCGATATCAGGCATCCAATTAACAATTACCATGTGAATCAATTCGATGTCTAAAATCACCAATGTCAGGATCATCCCTACAGATATTTTGATTTTATTTTTTTAAATTTAATTTGGTATTCGGGTCAGTTTTCGGATTGAGTTCCAATATCCAAAACCAAATCAAAAACCACATTCAAGAATTTGTTTACTCAATTCGGTTATTCAAAAACCATATTTTAAATTTGATTCAGGTTATTCGAACTCGAAATATTCGGTTTTTGGTTCGTTTTGTATTTTTGGGTTTCCCCCACCCGTAAGCATATGGTTCCAGGCATGGTCATTACAGAAGTTCTAGTATCAAGGTTTTGGTGGAACTGAGGATATATATGATCTGGCCAATAAGTGGAAAGTAGAAAAAGGCCCTTGATAAGTAATACAAGTAATCCTAATGAGAAGAGGTTAAAGATATGAGTGGCATGGACACCAGAAATCCATCTTAGGGCAGCAAAAAGCTCCCAAAATTTTGTATTTTGTAATAGTACTTCCTTGTCAGGGGAGGAATGGAAGTTGGTTTTGTTGTATAGACATCTCGATAGAAGAAATAGGGATCAAGTATGGGATGAACTAAATATTGAGCTACTGAACAGCTCACTACCACTCCTGGTTATTGGGGACTACAACCAAGTCACGGAAAATGAAGATAAGAGATGGGGAAACCTTGTAACTGAGTAACAAACAGCTGTTCTGGCATAGGTTTTAAGGTGGAATGACCTTCACGAACTATATAACTATGGCCAGTGGTTCACATGGTCAAATGAGCGGAAGGGTGACCAGTTGATCGTAGAAAGAATGGACAGAGGTTTTGCAAACCATGCATGGTTTAACCTATTCCCAACATATTTGCTTAGGAATTTACCAATAACAAGGTCAGATCACGTGTCACTCATACTCAATTCGCATCACCAGAGCACTAGTACTAGGAGTCAAGCAAGACCAGAGTTTGAAGCATTCTGGATACGCAGGGAAGAGGTTAAAGAGATCATAAGAGATACTTGGCAAAGAGAGACTAACCACATTGAAAGGTGACGCACACTGACAATACAACAATGTCACATGCCCAAGATGGGAAAAAATTAGAAGCCACAATGCAGAAGTTGAGTAACTGGAGCAAAGAAAACCTTAGTTGTCTAGAGAAAATGATTCAGATAAAGGAAGAAGAAATCGACAAACTGCAAATGAGTAATGAGTTTGAAGTGGAAAGTGCCAGCTAAGAGGAACTAGATGACCTCCTAAATAAACAAAATGGCTTTTGAAAACAAAGGGAAAAGATAAAGTGGGATCTATAAGGCAATGAGATCGCGAGCTTCTTCCACAAATGGGCAAAGATGAAACAAGGAAGGAACCAAATGATGCAAATGAAGAACAGTCAAGGGACGTGGGTATCAAACCCGGGTCAACTATGAGAGATATTGGTAGAACATGTAAGCATGGTCTTTGTAAAAGATTCTGTCATGCCACAAGATGCGCATGGGAAGACAACCATCGATAACTACTTAAACTTACGAATCGATGGTCAACTCAGATTAGCGAAGGAAACTATCATCTGATGTGATGACACAAGAGATCAAAAAGGAAGTTTTCAAGATGGGAAAATGGAAAGCACCGTGGTCAGACTGAATACTAGCAGGTTTTTACCAATACTACTAGAACAAAATCGGGGAGAACCTCACAAAAGTGGTACAAGAGTTCTTCACAACATGGAGAATGCTCAACGAATGGAATGCAACCTACATCACTCTAATCCCGAAGACAAAGGTACATACGAAACCTATTGATTTAAGACCAATTAGCATGTGCAATGTTACATATAAAGTAATTTTAAGGTACTAGCAAATAGATTAAAACAAATTATAGGGTATCTGGAAACCAAGATGCATTTGTCCAAGGGAGATCAATAGTCGAGAAATCATTATTAGTGCACGAGTTGATAGAAAAGACCAGAAAGTAGAAGATGGGGGAAAATAGCGATTGTAGCTCTCAAGATTGACATGAGTAAAACATATGATTGAGTCTCCTGGGATTTCCTTAAGAAGGTCATAGGGTGGATGGAATTTCCAATTAAGTGGATAAATTGGATAATTGAGTGTGTGACCACAATTACGTATTTAATCAAATTCAATGGCGAGCTTTCGCAACCATTCAAACCCATACAAGGATTGCACCAAGGATGCCCACTATCCACTTTCATGTTCATTCTATGTCAGGAAGCACTATCATCCATGATAGCTTCAACACCATTCCAACAAGTGTACAGAGAAATCCAATGTGGCATAGGGGTTCCACGTGTTTCAAACCTGGTGTTTACGGACGATTGTATTCTTTTCTTTGAAGTTACGGAAAGGGAGATAAGGAAACTCGCGTCTACGCTAAACATGTTTGCTGTTTACTCAGGACAACGCTTAAATTTTGAGAAATCTTCATTTCTCACTAGCCCAAATTCAAATGACTTCACAACAAAACTGATCAAATTGAGATTCAATATCAAGTCATATCTCCAACAAGGGAAGTACTTAGGCCATGACATCAATTTTAAGGGTTCAAAGGTTACATAGTTCAAAGGCTTACAGAAGAAAGTTATATGAAAAACTTGAACATGGAGAAAGAGCAATCTGTCAATAATGGACAGGATTACATTGTACAAACATGTACTCCGCACCCTATCACAATACACTATTAGGACCTTTAGGGTACCAAAAACAGTCGCTAAGGAGATTGACAAATAGATAGCAAGGTTCATCTAGGCAAGAGACCCGGAAGGAAGAGGGATTCACTAGAAGTCATGGTCAAAGCTATGTGTATCGAAATGGCTTGGTAGGCTAGTGATGCGGTCTACGACAGAAAGGACTCAAGCAATGCTAGGGAAGCAGGCTTGGACACTACTAACAAATAAAGACTCTTTCTTCTCGAAATTCTTTCTGGCAAAGTACGACAGGAAGCAAGAACCGTTACAAATGAGATAGAAGCCAGATTATTCATGGGGATGGAAATGAATTCGTTGGGGATTGGAGCTGATTAAACCACATATAAAGTGAAAAATCGTGACAGTTGAAAAAGTGGGTATTCAACAAATTTGGATACCAAACCAAAAGAACCCAATACAATTCGAAACAAGCATTCTGCCATCCTTGGTATTTGAAGTATCCGACCCCATTGATGCACAAAAGTGCTGGTAAATGTCGATACTAAGAACACTATTTCCAACCAATACGATTAAGGAAATACTCAAAATCCATATCTCAACTCACTGTTTTGGGGGTGTAGACTATCTAGCATGGGATAACGAGGCATTAGGGAAATATACATTCAAATCGGGATACCACATAGCATGGCAGACTAAGCTAAGAAATGAACCATTGTCCTCAACAGTACTAACAATCGATGTGTAAGAACCTAAGACGTGGAAGTGTCACTGGAATACTAACAATCCAGAGCAAATAAAATTTCTTATCTGGAGAATGATTCAAGGGGTATGACTTATAGGTCATAATCTCATGAAAAGGCAATGAATATTTCCAAAAGATGTTAAATGTGTTCGATATCGGAGGAATTAGTAGAGCACATGCTATTTGAATGCGACATAGCTAAAAAGGTACAGAGGCACAACTGACTAGGACTAGATTTCAATATAGGCAACCCGACCTTATTTAAAGAATGGCTGCTTCAATGGTTCAACATAGCCCCGGAGAAGGAAGACAAAGAACTTGCATGTTTTATAATCTGGGTTATATGGTGTGCAAGAAACACAGCTACAATGAACCAAGCACAACCATCGTTCGATCATGCAATGGTTGAAGTTGCAACTCTAACTAGGAGAGCAAGGATAATGGATACAAATCAAGGACTAAACAACCTAGACCCAAACGTGGATCTACAAACTACAGTACATCAACATGACACGTGCGAGGAACCATTTAAGGAGACGAGGGGGGCGTGTGATATCAATGTCATGTGGCTGGAAAAAAAATATGTGTGCAGGTCATATCTTCCAGGACCACACCATTATAACCACAGATGCGGCGTTCTGCAATAACAATGGAGATGGAGTGGCGGCTTGGTGCGCTAGATCAAAATCATGGGAAGGTTGAAGGGGAACGACAAAGATACACATAGCTTCTGTGACGCAAGCAGAACTAGCGGCCATACTGCATGCCATAAAGCAAGCAAGTGTCAAAGGGAATCTGCAATTACTGATAAAAAAAACTGTGGCAATGCTCTACGACACATTGCCAACTACCCAGATGTCCCGCCAGATGTTAGGCAACTAGTAAGGGAAATTATTATTCTTGGGATGGTGTTTTATAGTTTATCAACGCTTAAAGTAGATAGACTAGCAATCGCAGATGCACATAATTTAGCACGATCACGTGTAACATGTATTCCTCCCCTAAGCAATGAATGAAAGTGAATAACTTTTTCCAAAAAAAGAAGAGTTAAGAGGATTACCTATACTCCTTTTGTCCCACTTCATATTCCTTAATTTGACTTTGCATGTTAAACTTAGTCAACTTCGATCATTAAATTTTATTATTATATATGTAAAGCTATTATTATGTTATATGTTGTTGGATTCATCGAAACATATATTTTTAAATTATAGAATTTTCAGAATTTTAATGCACACATATATTAATATATTAATATTTAACATTGAATCTTCCAAAATTCAAATTAACCAATATGAAGCGGGACGAAGAGATTATAGGTAATCAAATTTCTATTTGGCCCATAATTTGGCCCAATATGTAATCAAATTTCTAATTCACTTTTAATATATCAATAACTATAACTAAAAGAGCATTTTTTGCCAAGTGTCATCCTCACACGGTCACACTTAGCCACATCATCATTTAAAAATATTAATTTATCAAATAAATATTTGACTATTTAATTTTCAATGTATTTCTTGAAAGGTAAAGTTTTGGGAAAAACCGCATTTCCATAAGTTTTTAGAAAGACATGGTTTAATTAGAACAATAAAAGGTAAAAGGTCTTAGTTTCAATACTTAAAATTTATTATGCAACGTGTAGTAGTTATAAAGTTTATAACCCGAATCATGCAACCCAAAAATTTTATCTTCATTTCTTATAATTTACACTTTAAACCTTGGTTTTCATGGAAACCCCGTCTTTCAAGAGACGGACTCTTCTTGAAAAGTGTAAAATTATTTACACATCATTAAACTTTGTGGGCCATGGCTTAAAATAGAATTAGGGATAAATACATCTATAACCTTAACTTTAGGCTGAAAGTGTCAATATAAACCTGCAATCTAAGAAAGTGTCAATCTAACTCTAATTCATTACCAAATGTGTCAGTCTAACCCTAATTGTTGGTTGAATTGTATCTATATACCCAAACTCATCAATTTCGGCATTGACCAAATAAATTCAGCAGTGGCGGATTTAGAAAACAAATTTATTGGGGGCACATTAGTAATAGTTAATGTATAATAGAAAATAAAATATAGGGTAAAAATAGATAAACATTATATCACACTATAAATATTGCTATAATTTTAAAAAACATATTAAATTTTTTTAATATATCGATAATATTTGATAACTATTTTTCAAGAACTCAATAAGATCTACTTTTTCGATGAATGCAATAAGATAATCACTGATTGAATTAGGAACATTTAATTCAATTGCACATGATTAGTACATTATTAAGTGATATATAATGTATATTTAGATTTCTCCTATCAATAATTTTCTTGCAAATTATCGTGAGAAAAATTGGTTAAAGCAAGAAGGATAAAAATGGGCTCTTAAGGCAAGTAATCATTTGATTATTTTGTTTTAAGATAATAGAAGATACAGGGAAAATTTTAAAACTAATACTTATATCAAGTCTAAAATTTATAAAATTTACTATGTTAATTAAAATGTGCAAGTCAAAACTTGTACAATTAATAAATTTATTTAATGTTACCTAAAATTTACCAATAAATATTAGGAGGAACACATGTACAATTAAAATTTTAAAAATATATTAAAATTTGGGATTATTAAACATTAAGGTGGGGTCAGTGGGGGCACGCGCCCCCACCCTAAATCCACCACTGAATTCAGGCATGACAAAAAAATGAAATGACAAAAATACCCCTTATGAAAAAACTGAAAAATGAATTTATATTGCAGCAGCTCCGTTTCTTTTTCCTGCTCTGCCACAGCCATGCGCGGCCGCTGGAAAACACCACTGTGAAATGGGGATATAAACCGCAGAGGAAGAAGAAGCAATAAGGGAGGATAGCAATGGGATACAAACCGCAGAGGATGAAGGTGTGTTTTGTAAAATGTGGCCTTTCATTTCTTACCCAAAGGAAGTCATGGTCCTCCACAACTGACAAAAACATCTCAACTAACCAACCCAGTTTATAGACAAAAGCATCTTGCACACAAAATGTTTGACAAAATTTCTCAATGACACTAAATAATACACTAAATACTTACTGTCTGTAACAATTAATATTGACATATGCATGAGTGTGTTTCACCCTAACTGAAGTAGCTAGAAATAGAAGACATGAATATGTTTCACCCATTGCTATCCTCCCTTCTTGCTTCTTCTTCTCCGCCAGAAAGCCCTGTCGCGGAGTCGATGAAATTGGGACGATGGAAAACAGAGGCGAATCCTTTGCCGAGGGGTAGAAAGAAAACAGGGAAAGATACACGGCGGGGAAGAAATAATGTGGGGAAGAAAGGCTGCGGGGAAGGAGGGACGGCGGGGAAGAAAGAAAAATGAGAGGTTCATCTTTTTTTTTTAGAGTAAAGTGATAAAATAACCCCGATTTTAGACTGGAAGAGCCAATATAATCCTATAATTTCAGAAAGTGTCAGTATAGCCTTTGACTCGTTTGACTTTTCAGGCAACTGAGTTTTTGCTGGATTTATGTGAAAAGACCATTTTGCCCCTGCTTTAAAAAAAAGAGGCTTCCCGATTCTTTTCTTCTTCTCGGTTATTTTCTTCTTCCCTATTTTTTTTCTGATTCGCCCCCTTCTCGATTCTCTTCTTCTTCCCGCCACCACTCTCCCCGTAGCGTCCCTCCAACGAAGGTTTTGTCGGTAGCTTCTCATCCCTCCGCTTAGGTCCCGACTCTTGGCTGAGCAGCGCTGGGGTCTGAACAACGAAGGTTGTCTTGGGGCTAGGGTTCAGTGACGGTGGTGCTACCCGGAGAAAACGATTGGTGGTGTCCTGGGGCTAGGGTTCTGCTGCGGCGACGCGGGCTGGGAAAATTGGGTGGTTGTGGTTGTGACGGGTGGTAGTGGTGGCTTTGATGGGGCTGGGGAGAGGGATGGCACCGGGAAGATGGTAGTGGTGGCAGAGCGGTAATGACGATTTCGACGGGAAGAAGATTCTTGTGTTGAAGGGGTAATGGAGGATGGGTAATTTCTATGGTGGCGAGCGGCGTGGCGAGGAGCCGAGAAGGGGTGGCGGAGGTGGCTAGGTGGAGCCAAGAAGGGGTGGCATAGGTGGCGGCATAGGTGGCAACGACGAGGAGGTGGTGGAGGTGGCGACGACGAGGAGGTGGTGGAGGTGGCGACGACAAGGAGGTGGTGGAGGTGGCCTTGTCGGCGCCGAGAAGGGGTGACGAAGGTGCCGGGAGTGAAGGTACCAGGGTGGAGGTGTCGGGGCCAGAGCTTTCCAGCGGCTGTGGTGGCTGGCGGATCAAGGTGGCGACTGGTGGTGCTAATTTGGGGGTAGAGTTTTCAGCTTGTAAATAAGGGTAGTTTAGTCATTTTATTTAATATCATTGCCAGAATTGAGAGGTCAGCGCCGGAAGAGTTTGGTTATATCGGCAATTATTTTTCAAAAGTTAGGTTAGATTGACACATACACTAATTAGTTACGTTTAACATTAACACTTTCTTAGATTCCAGGGTTATATTGACACTTTCATTCTAAAGTTAAGGTTATAAATGTAAATAACTTTTTTTTAAAAAAAATAAGAGCACAATCATCTTTTCCACTAAATACGATCGTCGAAATGTTGACTAAATATATCTGTTCGGTACTTCTCAAACAATTATTTGGAGTTGCAATACTTTAATGGAACGCTAAAGTGCTAAATTAGCATTTGGATTAGTATAATTCGTGGATTATTTGGAGTTTGGATTTGTAGACTCTGTGATTTATTTGAAGTTGCAATACTTTAATCGAACGTTAAAGTAAGGTTTGTCTTTGGCGCTGACTTAGCATTTGGATGTGGACAACACTAAAAAAAAAATCCACTTTCCAATTCACCCTACATAGTCACTTTAATTTTTTTAAAAGAATTACATGTCTAAAATTAAAAGTTATAAATAAGGGATTATAAGGAGTGCTCTTTTTGCAAAAAAAAAGAGTAAAAAATCATGACTTTTTTATAATTAAAAATTCACAAGATATGTAATGCATTCTTTTATACATTTCTCTTTTTTTTTTGCCGTTTTTCATTTCCTAATTGTAGTTTTGTTTATACTTTGTGTATCTAAAACTGAACTAATACAACTAATATATTGATTAATGATAGAGATGGTCTACTGTCAGGGTGACTAAACTTTAATCAGTGGATTTTATAAAATTAGGCTACATTCTAGTTTTAGGGACCTATCTATAATAATTTTACATGACCTATCGCTAATATTTTTCCAGAGGGTTTTTTGTACAAATTTTTTTCCCATCAATTTCCCGCCATTTGCAAAAAAAAAATTAAAAAATGCAAAATTTTAATATGATCATCGAACTAAAAATTATGAACATAAGAAAAAAAAGTTGAACATCAACGAAAAATCATAAAACATCAATTAAAAAATTGAGCAAAAAAATATATAAAATAAAACAGCAAAAATATATATATAAATTGAAAAAACGTCGGCTACAACTAACAAAACACCAACTAAAAATCATAAAAACATCAACAAAATTTCAATTATAAATTTTTTAAATAACAAACTATAAAAATCAACTAATATTAGCCAAAAGTTATAAACATCAATTCTTATCACCTAAACTTCACCCAAAAAATGAAAAACGTCAACATAAGAAAAAAAACTACAAAAAATCAACCTATGTCACACAAAACTACAAACATCAACTCGTATCACCTAAAACTCACCGCGAAAATGAAAAACATCAACGTGAGAGGGGAAAAAGTAAAAAAAATTCAACCCATATAACCTTTAAAAAAATACAAAACATCTACTCATAACAACAAAAACTCACCCGAAAAATGAAAAAAAAAATCAACATGACAAAAGAAAACTAAAAACATCAACAAAAAAACTATGGTACCTCAAGAGTATAAATTATTCAATCATAAAATGTCAACAATTTTTTTTAAAAAAACAAAATTTCAAATATCAACTTATATCAACAAAAAGCTACAAACATCAACTCCTAACACCCAAACCTCATCCGGAAAATGAAAACATCAACATGAGAAAAATGACACTACAAACATCAACTTCTATTACAGAAACCTCAATCGAAAAATATCAACAAGAGAAAAAAACTGCAAATATCAATTTATATCAACCACAAAAAAACGAAGACAAAACATCAACTAATATCAATAAAACCTCACTTGAATAATGAAAAATATCAACATAAAAGAAAAACCCTACAAACATCCACAAAAATCTACAGTGCCTCAAAAATAAAAAAAATCTTCAAAAAAATACCTAGTGGGATTTGTACCTAGGTCAACAACCTCAAAACCTAGAGCAATAACCATTACACCAAACACTTGTTATTTAATAGGCACTCATTCAAATAATATTAAACCCAGCATGTATCTCAGAAACATAAATTATTCAAAATAAAACCTCTAGTAAGTTTCGAACTCCAGACCACAAGCATCAACACTCAGAAACCTAAGCACTACACCAGAGAAGCTTTAGTGTTAATACACTCAGTAAAAAAACATTAAATCTCAGTTTATCTCTATGGAAAAAGAACAAAATTAAAGCTGACCTCTTGTAAGCAATACCTCGTCCGTCGCCGTAGAATGCCATCTCCGTCGCCACCCGCCACCATTTTCAACGTTCGCCACCGTCCTCCACCAGCGCGTGATTGCACACGCTAGTCATCTTCTTCAATAAGAGCGTGGATCTCGCCTGACGGAAGAAACAACAACGTCGTTGCCTCACCGTCTGCAAACCGTAGCGCCATCGCCCTAGCTCTTCCGTGGACTCGATGTTGATGCCTTGTCATTGAAAAACCACAGAAGAAGTAGAAAAACTCAAATCATTGCGAGGCGAGGTGGTTGAGATGCGTCGGCAGTTGCAGAAACGATGATTGTAAAAACGATGATTGCAGAAATGGTGATTGAAAAGCTCAGATCGTTGCGAGGCGGGGAGGTTAAGTGATACGATATCAAAAATGTCATTTATTGTATTTTTATTAGTTTAGTATTTTTAGGATTTTAACACTATACTCTTTTTCCCATTGGTTTTTTTAATGTGGTAGTGTGCTCATATTTAGAATTATTTTTGAAATATTGTAATTTAGGAGTTTTGATTTGATTAGAATTAGATTTGG
>JAULKM010168176.1:0-15887 GCA_032355605.1 Rubia tinctorum | reverse complement strand
ATTAATTATAAATAATATATTTATTAATATATGAAATATATATTCATAATTGTATAAATAAATTTTAGTAAAATTATTTTTTTCTATGAAATATTAAAATTACTCTAACTAAGTAAAATGAAAATAATTATATTTTTCTTTATTAATTGAATAATATATAATTAAATATAATATATTATTCTTATTTTAAATTATATAAAAATAATTTATAATTTATTTATAATTTAAATATTATTACATTTAAAAATAATATATTTTATTCAAATAAATTATAAAAATTTATTATATTTTATATGATTTTAGTCGATTTGGTTCAACCTATGACCCAGTCTGACCCAACCCGACCCGGCTCGACTCTAAACTATGGGAATTTTGACCCGACCCGACCCATTTGTCCCAAAAATTTGGGTCAATTTGGGCCGGGGCAGCTGACCCGCCCCGACCTGCCCCGAACCATGAACACCCTTACACATAATTAATACATTATTAAGCAGTATATAATGTAAATTCAAATTCATCCTATCAAAATTTTTCTTCAAATTTTTCTTCAAATTATCTTGAAAAAATTGATTAAAACAAGGAGGGTGCCAACATAATCAGAAGGAAAGTAATCATGTGAGTATTTATTTTGTAACGATGAATGAATAGAAATATCACATATCAAATCTTTATATTTATAAACATAAAAAATTCATTTAATACTTGTTATAGATAAAGAACATTAAAAAATTAATCCTATCAAGTCTAAAATTTATAATGTTGACGGAAATAGATGAAGTGAAGGTGTACAACAAATAAACTTCTATAATTTTGTTTAACATTTACCTATAAACCGATAAAGTAATTTCCCGTAAATAATTTTGTATTCATAAACTTAATATATAGAGAGATTACAAGAGAGGTAAAATAAGGAAATAACTCTAATCTAGTCACAATGCTTATCCTGATCTAGTCAGGATTCTAACTTATTCTAACCCTCCCCCCGGCCGCTCAAGCGACGCATCGGATTCTCAATGACCCAAATTTTGGATCTAAAGAACTCAAACAATGGATGTGAGAGACCCTTTGTGAAGATGTCCGCGATCTGAAGAGAAATAGGAACATGAGCAATGCGCTGATTGCTAGAAGAAACTAACTCCCGAACAAAATGATAATCAATGTCGATGTGCTTCACCCGTTTGTGAGCAACCAGATTCTGAGCCAAGAAGATCGCATTTTTGTTGTCACAAAGTAGAAGAGGCGCACCAGACAAATAAATATGAAGATCAAAGAAAGACGAGTCATCCAAACAATCTCGAAAGCAGTATTAGCCAGAGCCCGATACTCTGACTCAGTGCTAGAGCGAGAAACTGTGGGGTGTTTCTCGCAATCCAAAAAATTAAATTACCGCCTAAAAAGACATCATATCTATAAGTAGAATTTTAAGTCTCCAGATATCTAGCCCAATCAGCATCTGAATAACCCAGTACCCCAGGTGAAGAAATAGCTCGAAAACATAGACCAAAATGCAAAGTCCCTCAAACATAGCGGAGAATCCTGGTGACAGCCAGAAAATGATCATCTCAAGGGTCCTGGAGATACTAGTTGACAAAATTAACTGCAAAATCTAAGTCTGGACGGGTAATGGTCAGATGCTGGAGAGCTCTAACCAAATACCGATAGAGCGTTGGATTCTTGAACTGAGGACTCGTACTACTGTGAAGCTGAGAATTCGGCAGGAATAGAGTAGAGACAGGCTTTACATTTGACATACCAGCCTAAGAAAGAATATCCCAAGCATACTTTGTTTTGCCTATCAGAAGTCCCGAGGTAGTAGGCATAACTTCCTGACCAATAAAGTAATGTAAAGCACCCAAGTCCTTAATAGCAAACTCATAAGGGGTGCGATCAATGAACTGCTGAATAAGAGTAGGTTCATTCCCAGTCAAAATGATGTCGTCAACATAGACAATCAAATAGATCATCGAAGAACCACGAGACAACACAAACAATAATGTACAACCAGAACTGCACCAAAAACCAAGCTAAGATAGATGTGTGCTGAATCGCTGAAACCATGCCTAAAGAGCCTGCTTCACACCATAAATGGCCTTGCGCAGACAAAAAACATAATCTGGATGAATGGGATCCTTGTAGCAAACTGGTTGAGCCATATAAATCAAAGAATTGAGCATGCCGTTGAGAAAGGCGTTCTTGACGGCTAATTGATGAAGAGGTCGGGCTCGCACGGTGGCAATAGAAAAAATGATCCAAACGATAGATACTGAAAGTGTGGTCGAAATCAAAACCTGGAATCTAAGAGAAACCATGTGCCCCTAACCAGGCCTGATGGCGATCCACTGCACCATCTGGTCTAACTTCAGCCAATAATCCCATTTGGAACCAACAATATTGATGTCCGAATGGCGTGGAACGAGATCCCATGTGTGCTAACTGCGAAGGGCTGCAATATCCTCATCCATGGTGGAAACCTAAAAAGGATCCTGAAGGGAGACACAATAATCAGTCGGCTCCTTTTGAGTCAGATGAGCCGCTACAAGATAAAGGGTATGAATATCATATTAATCACGATGCTGAATAACACTACTGGAAGAGCGAGTGACCATTCAGGACTGCTGTGTCGGAGGTCAGTGGCGGCCAACAATGTCTAATAGTGGAAATAGAATATTTCTTGAAACCTCTGGCTCACTGGAGGTCAGTGGCTGCCAACAATTGCTAACGATGGTCAACAACGATCAAAGACGGTGTTCCTCATCTAACCCCCTTCGGAATCTAGGCCTAAAGCATATCCACCGTATTTATCCTTTTTAACTCATCCTAAGAATATGTCCCCACTCCAAGTTGAGTCTCTTCATCCAACAAACATCCACCGTGGCCGGGTGTAGCCACGACAGCCTTTTGGTGTAAGCAGTAGAGGAATGACGTAAATGGTGGTCAATAGTATTAATCACTTGAGGTCAGCGGTAGCCACCAACGTCAAACAACGGCTAACAACGGTCAACAACAATCAAAGACTGTGTTCCACATCCCGACCCCTTTAAAATCAAGGCCTAAAGCACTTATTTCATAGTATTAATAACTTGAGGTCATTTGAAGGAATCTAAAAATTTTAGAATCTAAGCTCTATAGTATTAATTACTTGAGGTCAGTGGCGGTCAACAGCGATCAAAGACGATGTTCCTCATCCCGACCCCTTCAGAATCTAGGTTTAAAGCACATCCAGTGTATTTCTCCTTTTTAATAATATTCCTAAAGCACTTCTAAATCCAAGCTCCATAGTATTAATCACTTGAGATTAGTGGCGGCCAACAACGACTAACAACGGTCAACAACAATCAAAGACGGTGTTCCTCATCCCAGCCCCTTCGGAATCTAGGCCTAAAACACATCCTTCATATTTCTCCTCTTTAACCCATCCTAAGAATCTGTCCCCACTCCAAGTTGAGTGTTTTCATCCAACAAACATCCATCATGGTGGGTACATGGTCTGGCCAACTGAAAAATTGGAGAACGGGTCTTTTTGTAGTAGTATGTATTCGTCGAACAGAGTATACAGCGTACAATGGAGCTCCCAATGGCCAGTAGTACCACATCTTCATCTAGGGATGGAAGTGATGAGGGTTTTGGTGGAGGTCCACACTGCATCCCCTCCAATAGGGCGGGTATGGAGGTAGTTTTGGTGGGGGTGGGGGTATAGAGGTAGTTTTTGGTACCACCATGGGTAGTAGGTCGGGCATGGATATTAGTTCACATTCGTCCCGCTCCACTAAACGCTCTATATACCCACTAATTTAGTATATAATAAATTATTATTTTTCCATAATGCACATATCTTACTTACAATATCTTCATGTAAATACATTTATAAATTTTAATATTAAAATTATTATAATAGAGTGGATTTTAGGTATTTTTGGAGAGAAAAGATATATGAGTACAATGGGTTTGAAGTGGGTAAAGGGACCCAAGTGGGTAATGGGGTGAGGGGTGAATTTTGTGTAATACCCGATGGGGAGGAATGGATTTTAATGTTATACCCTCCATAGGTGATGGGGCGGGTATGTGTATGAAAATTTTAGGTGGGCATGGATATGGAGGTACCAAAATGCATACCCCGCCCCGCCCCCGCCCCATTGTCATCCCTATTTGCAGTGGGCTTGGAGGGCAATGCTCCCTAGCCTATACCTACTTCTAGGTTATAGAACAATTGCACTGTAGCATGACTTCCTTGGATGAATGCAGGGTAAGGGTTTTATTTTTTTTATTTTTTTACTTTCAGGTTTGTTGTTGGTACTCTCGTGAACCCCGCAAGATTTAGGTTTTTCCCCGTTGATTGGAGAAATCTAGCGACAACCTCCAAAAATATTCTTATACTTGAATTGCGGAGTGGTGGCGACTCGGTGGGGACTAACTTGCCCATCAATGAATAAATATGGATGGATGTAGTACTGTTCTACTTAAAAATAAAATGAAAATGCACTCGAAACTACAAAAATAGGCTTCTCTCACCGATAATCGGAGAAATCCAGCAACAACTTCAAATTACAGAGCTGATGGAACCCGGTGAAGAAGAGATGGTTAGAGGCACAGATTGAGTAGTAGACTGCCAATATGGCAAATGAGCTTCAATCTTGGAATTTTCTAAGGATTGATAGGTTCATTTATAGGAGACTCACCCCACTTTGTGTTAGGCAAGGGTTGGTTAGCTAGGGGTTGTGTGATCCAAACCTAGCAACATTTTGTAACAATACAAAAATTAATGAGAATGAGATCAATATTTTTTCATTTAAAATTAAAAATCAAAGAGCTACTCAATAGTCAATAACATGTAGAATAAGCAAGTTTACTACACTAGATTCTTTTTTCAATTTCAAGAGTTTATATTTACTTCGTGCTAATATTGTAAAAAAAACACTGTGTTAATATTGTAATATGCCTTTATATGAAAACATTCAAATGAAGTTAGGGTGAATTTTTAAATTATTTCGATTCTTGTGATAGGTTATGGATAAAATTTTAATATGAAAGATTCTAATCAAGAAGAAATATGAAGAACTTATTTTTCTTAAAATTATGTTATCAGTTAATATTAATTTTGTAATACATTGATTGAATGAATTATTTTGTGTACGAAACTCGCCCCTTCTAATAATTTGATCTGGTTCAACCATTGTTTTCATCTGTCACAATAGGAAATTAAGGATAAAATCATCTTTTGCACACAAGGAAGATGCATCAAACTCGTGAAGAGGACAAGCAGCTGGGATTTGAGCTAGTTGGGTAATTCTTTTGGAGTTGGGGAGTAGTTATAACTGTCTGGCACTAGATTATGGAAGGGGAGGCTTGTATTAATAGCAATTAGTTAGAATCCAGTATCTATCTTTGTTGATCATACTTGTGGTTGATTACTAAAACCATCAAAACCCCGTTCTCTTCTCTTCTAAATTCTAAGGTCACTATTGAGAAATTGCAGTATATTCCCCTGTTTATGACAAAATGGTATTAGAGTGAGTGAATCGTTGGAAAATAATGGTAGAGAACACTCGATTCAAGGCTTCGGAGAACCAAATGAAGGATCTAGAAGCAAAAGTAGTAGTTGCAAGTCCGGAATCCAAATTATTCAATCAAGGGGTGAAGAAAAACTTCAAATTCAATCCACAAAGGCGGAATGAGGCCGAAGTAATTGAAGCAATTGAAGGTTCTGACTGAGCAAAAGAAGGAGAAACGGATCGAGACAGAAGTAGGAAGTTCCGGCAGGTGTGGTGATGCAGGAAGCTTACGCAAAGGTAATTCTAGTCCTAGAGCTTACTCTCCTCTTGAAACATCTGTTAGTACTGTAAATGTCAGAGGAATTGTTCTTATTATCAATAATCAGGAACAATTTGAAGAACTTAGATCCAGGATAATCAATAAGCATCCAACTATATCTGAGCAATATTTCATCTCCAGTTTTGTAAGTGGCTTAAAGGATGAACTTAGGCCCATGGTGATGCTTTTTAGGCCAGAAATCCTTCATGAAATAGTTAAAATTTTCGTACTTCAGGAACTGAAATTGGAGGTGACGAGTAAGATAACTAAGGGCACTAGAATTAGCATGCAGGATTCAGGAGTAACTAAACCTTATCCTTTTGTGCTTAAACTTGTAATTGATAAATTTTCTGGCTGGAATGGAATCTCTGTAGAAAAGAAGACTGGTGTTGATAGGTTTAAGAGGATTTCTGCTCAAGAGACACAATATAGAAGAGAGAATAATCAGTGTTACAAATGTGGGGACAAATTCAGTCATGGCCAGAGATGTAAATATAGACAAGTGAACTTCATTTTAGCTCCGGAACATGTGTAACCAAGAGAAATCCTAATGAAAGAACGCGAGTTATCACAGGATGAAGAATTGAGCCAGGAAGAATTCAATCTGTAGGAAGTGACTCGATGGCTAATACAATCACCATTTATGGTTATCTACAAGGAAATAGGATATGCATTCTCTTGGATACGGGTTCTACAAACAGTTTTCTTGATCCCTTGGTGTTGGATGTCAGGAAATCAGTCATAAATATACACATATATTGTGGAATTAAAAGATTGATTATTCCAAGATCACATAATCAATAGATTAATATTAACATGTTAATACGAATGAATAATTCATACCTTGTTATGAATTCAATTTCAACTACGGTAGTTGTTGATCAGTCGTAGTCGCACAATTGTCCGGCCTCCAAGGTATCCACGCGAACCGTATCAGAAACCTCAAATGAGAGTTGTGTATTTCTCAATACAGGGTTGGATATAAATAAGCTACCATATGTGGCCTTGGCCCAATGTGGAAACCCTAGGGTTTCATGCTTATTTATCTTCCAATCCTTGAAAATTACTTTAACTACAAAATAATCTTCCAATCTATTTAATCTTATAAGAAGTCCTCTTGTGTGATCGTATGGGTTTCAATTCACGTTGGCAATAAATCTATTTTAGAATTCAATATTTATTGACTTTAGGACATAAAACCAACAAACTCCCACTTGGCTTAAAAACAATTAGGCATGTGGTTTATGAATTATAAAATCTACATTTATATATAAGATTGGCCTCTAACCAGACATCATGACCACCCAAGTGAATGGAATAAGTTTTTATCTCTTCACTTCTCCGAATAATAGGATGTCGTGCAATTAATATCATTTCACCATACTATATCCCAATCAGTTCAATAGTAAGAATAAGTGCTAACTCTTAAACAACTAATTATTTCTTTTCTTGTTCTCAAAACATGACTTGTGTGAAGTTGAATTTAGAACACTTTCTAAAATCACTTCTAGTTTGCGCAAACATTTTAAAATCATATTCCAAAAAGTGGCCATAGGGGGATATGTTCTTTTTACTATTAGAAGTGGTGAATTATTTATTGACCATAAACAATCCATCCATACTTTGTATTACACTCAATACTAAAAGCACAATAACCAACTAAGGTTAAGGACGATAAGAGAAACAAGTATAATATTCCACACTCTAGACACTCTTATGATCTTAGGTCCGAGCACCATTTTCACTTTATATAGAGACTAATTCCAGTAGCACATAAATAGTTCACCTTATGGAAAATATCAAGACTGGTCAATCAAATGAACTTGTTCTCAAACAAGAATCCACACGTTTGCTCTTGTATCTCTACACAATAGTTGACGAGATCAACCACTTCCCATGATAGGAATGAACAAAACATGTGTTAGTCTATCTGTATTAACAATGTCCCATCTTATTAATACTATGAATATGGATAATTTAAAAAATAATATGTAAGCATGTAAAGAATCTTATCATCGTAATGCTTTACGATTTCTTTCATACAAATTATTCAAGGGAATTTATTATTTATATATTGTAGTTAAACAAAGAACAAATAATAAATAGCCCCATATCACCAATTTTTTTGCATAAACTCAAGTTGGAATCTATCATGTCCATTTACTAAACACCCAATTTGACTAAGCCAATTCAATCTAATTGTTTTAGTCAACTATTGTACAACTTTGTCATCAACGAGAATTTAGTGGACATTACTTTCTACTCTTAGTATTTTATCATTGATAAAAATCAATCGATCATATTTTACATCAATTAGTCCAGTAAATATTTGAACACTTTATTGTGCTAGACATGTAAATGATAGAGTAGACATAATAACATGATTGATCTTTGATTGATCGTAATTGATGTTGTACATATATAGAATAGTCTAGGTCCAATGTATATAACCTATTGTACTCTATTTATTCTAAATACGACAGACACACCGAACATGTTGAATTACCTCCTTTCATAGTATCAGACGGGTAAACGATCTTTACTTCGTCTTCTCCAAAATCCATATTTGCCGTTTCATTTTTTTTCAAAATATTGAACTTTTCTCAGCTTCAATGGAAGACACTCAATTAAGCTATTCCACTCTTATTCACATGTTGCCCATTAAACTTAATTCCGGAAATTACATGATGTTGAAATCGCAAGCTCAAGTGCTCCTCAAATCTGAGGGTTTATTCGATTTTCTGGACAACTCAAATCCTCGGCCTCAAGCTTCCGCCGCTAGCAGTGCCTTGAGTTCTTCTACTGCCGAACTCCTCCAAGATCGGTTATGCCACGCCGGATTCCTCTCGAACGCATGCTGCCCTCAACTCATGGATTGCACAGGATAAAAGACTTCATGCTTTGCTTCGATCTTCACTGACCGAAGAATCAATGTTGGAGACTATGGGTTGCGCCACCGTGAAGGAGATGTGGGACTCCTTGGCTGCTACTTTCGACAAAAACTCGGCCTCCAAAGAACTCCAGCATCACGATGAACTGTACAACATCGGTCGGGGTTCGTCGTCGATCCTAGACTTCCACCGCCGGTTCAAAGCTATCATTGATGGCCTTGCTTCCATGAGCATCCATATTTCTCCCAATGACAAGGTCATGATTTTTCTTCGTGCTCTGGGTACTGGATTTTCTGAGTTTACAAGCGTCCAACTTGTTCAGTCGCTACTTCTGTCGTACTCTGATATTGTTGCCCGTGTAAGAAGCCACAAAATTTTTCATTAGACCACACAGGATGTGGGAACCGGGTCAGAAGTTGCTCCAGTTTCTTTTTCCGCCTCTGGCTCTACAATTTCCTGTGGCTATGGCATAAGCTTGCCAGCGCGTGAAACTCAAGTGCCGCCCCAGCTGCGTTGACCACCACACCCGTCCTTGACGGCGGCTCCGGTTGTCTAGTACGTTCTACAGGTGCTTCTGGTTCAGGTCGCAAAAGGCGCTGGAATCCAAAGTGTCAAATTTGCCACAATTTTGGTCACACATCTCCACAATGTTCTCATCTATCATCGGTAGTCCATAATTCTGAGACAACTTATCTGGCCGATGCCTTCCAGTCCTCTGGCTCACTCGATGACTCATCCTCTGACTGGTACTTGGATTCTGGTGCAACAAACCATATGGCATTCACTTCCTCTGGCCTGGACAGTGTTGTCCCCTATACTGGTAACCGTTCTGTCACTATCGCTAATGGTCATTCTATTCCTATTATTCATATTGGGCATCATCGGTTTTATCATACTTTATCATTGTCTGATGTATTGGTGGTTCCTGATGTTATTAAAAACCTACTTCTATTAGTAAACTGGCGAAGGATTTAAATGCTATGATTTCTTTTGATAAGAATTCATTTGTGATTCAGAAACGGTCAACAAGGGAGGTCGTAGGCTAAGGTCAATGTGATCGCGGTCTTTATGTGCTTGAGAAAAGTAGTGTTGTTTCTGTTTCTTATGTTTGAGCTCATAAAAACAAAAGCATCTTTTGATATTTGGCATGCTAGACTAGGCCACACTTCCTTTTCAGTTATTTCTTTGTCAAATAAACTTAACCTTGTTGAAGTTGTTTTACCGCTTAAACCTGTCATTTGTTCGCCTTGTGAAATGGAAAAGGTAAAAGGCTTGCTTTTGTGGACAAATTTAGACGGGCACATGCTGTCCTTAATTTAGTGCATTGTGATTTGTGGAGCCTGCTCTGATTTTATCTGACACTCGATATTCTTACTATGCCATTTTTGTTTATGATTTCTCGCTCTTTACCAGGTTTTATCCGTTGCCAAGCAAATCAAACTTTTTTGAGACATTCTTGCAGTTTCAGAACTTGGTTGTAAACCAGTTCTCCTGCTCCATCAAAGTGTTTCAGAGTGATGGGGGTACAAAATTCACAAATGCACACCTAAGATCCCATTTTGCCGACAGAGGGATTTTTCATCAAATTTCTTGTCCTTTTACGCCAGAGCATAATGGTAGAGTGGAACGTAAACACTGCCACATTGCAGAGATGGGATTATCTATGCTTTTCTCCTCTAGCTTGCTGATTTTGTATTGGGATGTTGCTTTTTCCACAGCCACCTACACCATTAACAAGCTTCCCACGCCTGTTCTTCGCAATGCTTCTCCATATTCTCTGCTCTATGATCGTCATCCAGCCTATTCCAATTTTTACCCTTTGGATGTCGGGTGTATCCTTTCATTTTACCCTTTGCTTCCCATAAACTAACCTGTCGCAATATTCCATGCATTCTCGTGGATTACAGTGCTCGTCATAAGGGATTTCGATGTTTGGATCCGGTGTCCAAGAACGTTTATCTCACTCGGCATGCCAGTTTCGATGAGTCTTCTTTCCCATTCGTTGCTGAAAATGTCTCTGTTGCTCCAGAATCTCTTGATGTATCCACCTTTATTGATCCTGAATTGGATATCTTGCTGGGCCCCCCTGCAGTCTCTTCCGCGGTTCCTACTTCAGACACTATAGCCTCATCACCACCTGATAGTACTCCTGCACCAGACCCTCCGTTATCAACCTCTGCGGGTTATCCTACACCTGAGAACCCCACTACCTTCTACATCGATTACGGGCCATTGTATGACCACTCGCTATCAGACAGGAAGACGGACAACAAAACAGTACAAGGACTATGTGATGACAGGACTTCTTGCAACATTACTAGCACAGACCGAACCTCAAGGTTTTCACTCTACTATTAAGGATCCTCACTGGGTCACAGCCATGGATGAAGAAATGAGCGCTCTCCAAAAGAAGCACACTTGGGATCTAGTTCCTCGATCTACTGGTGTCAACATTGTTGGCTCCAAATGGGTTTACCGGCTCAAGCATCGACAGGATGACACCAGTGATAGATACAAGGCTCGTTTGGTTGCACAAGGGTACTCTCAGTTTCTAGGCTTTAACTTCACACACTTTCAGTCCTATTTTCAAGGCCTCAATTGTCAAAATAATCTTGTTCTTGACTACTAACTTTTCCTGACCCCTTCATCAGTTAGACGTTAAGAATGCATTTCTTAATGGTCTTCTTGATGCCTCAGTATATATGGAACAACCAGCTGGCTTTGCTGACCTCGTTCATCTGGATTATGTCTACTATCTATGGAAGGCCATATATGGCCTTAAACAAGCCCCTCGAGCTTTGTTTCAACGGTTCAGCTCTTACCTACTCCGTCTGGGATTTTGGTCCAATTTTGGAGACACACCAAACTTTTTTTCTCTCAGGGATCTAAGATTCTATATATGTTGGTATATGTGGATGATATCATTCTAACTGGCAACGACCTTATTCTCATTCTTTGGTTCATCACTCGTACCGATCGAGAGTTCTCTATTGAGGACCTTGGTTATCTTCACTATTTATTGGGATTGGAGGTTTCTCGTTCTTCATAAGGACTTTTTCTAGGACAGTCTAAGTATGCCATGGAGATACTTCAGCGTGCAGGTACGACAGATGCTGCCCCCGTCACCACACCCTTTACTCTAGGTTCTCAGCTTCACAGTTCATCATGCTCTAAGTTCTCGAACCCAAAGCTCTATCGCTCGCTGGTTGGTGCCTTACAGTATTTGACCATTACTCGTAATGGTCCAGATCTTTCATATGAGGTCAACTCCCTCAGTCAGTTCCTCCAATCACCTCATGAAGACCACTATCAGGCTGTCACCAAGATTCTCCGTTACATTCGTGGCACGCTTTATTATGGTCTCTCCTTTCGACCATCTCCTGGTGGTCTTTCGCTTTTGGGCTACACTGATACCGATTGGGCCCATTGTCTCAAGATTCATCGATTGACCTATGGTTATGCCATTTTCTTGGAGGCAATATTGTCTCTTTGAGTGCCAAGAAGCAACCTACGATTTCTCGATCCAGTTGTGAGTCTGAGTATCGTGCCATGGCAAACACTGCGGCTGAACTTGCTTGAGTGTGCAATCTGCTTAAGGAGCTTCGGTTTCCTCTCTCGACGTCGTCTCTCCTGCTCTGCGACAATAACAGTGCCATCTTCCTTGCCCAGAATCCAATTGCTCACAAACGGGCCAAGCAAATCGACATTGACTATCACTTTGTTCGTGAACTTGTTGCCTCTGGCAAGTTTCGTGTTAGTCATGTCCCATCTTCACTGCAAGTTGCTGATATTTTCACTAAGGGTCTGTCTCGATATCTTTTTGTTTTGTTTTGTTTTGTTCCAAGCATTGCGTATCCTATAGTTCTACGCTTAACTTAAGGGGGATGATAGAGTAGATAGAATAACATGATTGATCTTTGATTGATCGTAATTGATGTTGTACATATATAGAATAGTCTAGGTTCAATGTATATAACATATTGTACTCTATTTATTCTAAATACGACAGACACAACAAACATGGTGAATTACCTCCTTTCAGTAACACAAAATAATTAAGAGTATGTTATGAACAATAATGTTTTCACGAGATCTAAATTTTGAAGAAAAAATATCTACAGTACTGTAATCAGCCGAATTTCTATCGAGAATAATTTCCAATGCGTCTCTACGTATCTAAAATATTCTTTATATGTATCTCCCTCTTAAATACAAACAAAACAACATGACAGCAAAATCAATGTTGTGAATTCTAACATTTTAGAATTTTCTTCTTGATTTTTCTTGAATTCATTGTCTACATGTATTTATCGCATATAATACAATAAGAAAATATTATCACTCACAATAATTGATTTTGATTGTACGGGATTTATAACTAATTTAATTTGATGAAATCGACTCTTTGATATTCAAATAAAATATTAAAATCCAAATAAAATTGTTATTTTGCACAATGTATAATAGTCTTAATATGAAATTCAAAGTTCTATCATATAAAACTCATCTTGTACAATACAATTTGGTAAACCTTGACTGTTTCATGCAACTATTGCAATCACAACATCATGTCCCGTATTAATTCCTATAGCTGATTATGTTATTTGTAGTTAAAATTTCTCCCACTTATTTTTCTGGAATAAACACTTTATTTTAAAAAATATTTTACTATGAAACAACTACTCATAGAGAACGTATATCTTATATAATCAGTTATATGAAAATAGGAGATGAATTACATAATCTAAAGATTGCACAAATCAAATATATCAAATATTTTAGATTTAGTTTTATACATCACCATCGTATAGTGCGTATAAAAATAACTATACGATCGAATCGTAATACTAAATTACCTTATCAAAACATTTGAATTTCATTTATGTATTTCAAACTATTGAAATTCTAAAACTCATATACTTCAATAAGTGTTATTTAATCATCCGAATGATTAAAATTGAGTTATGCAAAATGTTCTCTAACATTAATTGTTATGACACAAAATACATCAAATGTATCAGTCAATGATAATTTTAACTTTTTCAGTTAAAGTAACAAGGTTAATAAAAGGATAATGATATTTACGTATCACAATCAAATTTGAAATCATGAGTTTAAGAGATCATCAACAAGGCATTTTCTAACATTAAATGTATGTCATCCTATTTGGATAAAATAAACCATTCATACATAAAAATCAGTTCAAAACTATTTTTCCTTATGTACAAGAATAACTAATTTATTCATCCTAACATGTCAAACATGATAAGTCTTATTTTAGACAAACTAAAATTTATAACGATTTATTATTATCCCAACAGTGAAAGAATAATTTCAAACACATACTTTTACAACTGTTGTTAATTATATGAGTTCTTTCACTATTATCTATCTAATTGATTTAAAATATTATGCCTATTTCAAAAATGCACATGTTATCATATGTACCAATTATTATATACAGATTATAATAATAATTATCCTTACACCTGATGAAGATATTACTAAAATTCCTCATTTCAACATACAATATCTCACCGTCTTAGTTCAACTTTAGATTTTCAAGCTCAGAACAAATCCGCTGCAGATTCTGAATTGAAGAGCAGAGTTCAACCCGAGTTTGATCCCAACAAGTGGTATTCTAAATTTAAACCAGGCGGGGCTGTTTAATAGCATGTGCAAGTTGAGCAACCGCACAGGGCCTCCAAAAAATTAAGGGCCCAATTTTTAAAACCCTTTTAATAGGATTATATTTAATAAATTAAATATTAAATATAGAAGGCGTCTTTTCTTTCCTTTTCTCTAGACCGATTGAGATTACCTAACACATATATACAATTTTTGCAAACTCGACTAAAATATGGAATATTTTGAAAGAAAATTTAAAAGGTTTCACCCTAAAATCATTATCATCCACACGTTGGGAGAGTCGTATTGATAGTGTTAACACTATACAATTTCAAATTGTTGAATTTAGAGAAACTTTACTACAACTAAGTGATGATGATAATAATTCTAAAGTAAGAAGTGAAACTAAATCCTTGGCGTTCAATGAGTTTGGTGATTTTTAGTTTCTTATGGGAATAATTATTTGGATGATACATTTAATTTGGTTAATGTGGTTAGTAAAAATTTACAATCAAAAGATATGATTATTGATAATGTTATTATAAAAATTAAGGATTTGATTTATTATTTTGAGAAATATAAAGAAATCGACTTTTCTGATGCTATGGATACAACTAAAAAAATTACAATTGATTTTGATATTGATCTCATATTTTCTAAGAGACGTGAAATAAGAAGAAAAAAACATTTTAATGAGAGTCCTATTGATGCTTTTTTTTGTTCCACGAACTTCAGAAGAATCATTTAGATGGAATTATTTCTCATATATTATTGAACAAGCAATTATTTCACTTCTAGATGTTAAGAATATTAATAATATGATAATGTGTTTGGTTACTTATTTACTTACGATAAGTTACACTCTATAAATGATATTCAGCTAAAGTCTTGTTGTAATAATCTTGAAACATCTATTAGAAATTTGGAACAATCTGATATTGATGTTAATGAATAGTTTATGGAGTTAAAACTACTTAGGAAATTTTTGCCTAGTGGAAAAAATGGGAGTTGTTAATATTATAATTTTTTTGAAACGTATGGAATGTTTTCCTAATTCCCTTATTGCATAGAGAATTCTGTTAACTATTCATGTGATTGTTGCTTCTGCAGAGAGAATTTTTTCAAAATTAAAATTGTGAATTCTTATTTGCGCTCGACAATGTTACATGAAAGACTAAATTGACTAGCATTGATAGCAACCGAGAATGATTTTTGGAGAAATTAAATTATGAAGAATTAATAGATGATTTCGCTTCGAGAAAAGTTAGGACACGACTAAAAATTAGAGTTATCGTAACACTTTCTTTGTAATAATTTTTTAAAATGTTAAAATAGCTTATAAAGTGTTACTTAAACTTTTGAAAAGTGTTACATAAATATTGAAAAGTGTTACCAAAATTTTAAAAAGCGTTACATTAGGTCTAATGTAACATTGTCTAAGGTAACGCTTGTAAAAGTGTTACAATAGGTTCAAATTGTTACCTTAGGTGATGTTACATTAGACCTAACGTAACACTTTTTAAAATTTAGGTAACACTTTTCAATATTTATGTAACACTT